>VWYI01020819.1:31316-147846 GCA_013399455.1 Anthoscopus minutus | reverse complement strand
TACAGAGCCCCACAGATCCCCCCAGAGCCGTACAGAGCCCCACAGATCCCCATAGATCCTCACAGAGCCCCACAGAGCCCCATCGATGCCCCCAGAGCCCCCTGCTCCTGGCACAGCCCCGGGCAGCGCAGGGGAGCCCTGGGGAGGCAGCAGCAGCAGCGGGAGGAGAGGTGAGAGGTCAGGGCAATATTTACTCAGACGTCACCTTTCACTTTTATCAAGGGGGGAAGCGGTGCTGCAGCAGGAAAAGGGCTGCGAGGGACGTTCCTTGCCGGGAAGCTGCTGTCACAGCGAGCACAGCACGGGCAGAGCCAGGGCCTGGCTGCGACAGGGGCCGGGCTCCCAGGCTCCATCTGGGAATGGCTGGGCAGGCAGGAGCTCTGCAGAGCCTCTCCGGGGCTTCAGGAGGTGCCCGGGCGTTCAGGAGCCCAGGGCGCAGCGGGGCCGTCCCTGCGCACTGAGGGTTTTGGGAACTCGCAGGGCACGGGGAGCACGGGATCAGCCGCGAGGCAGAAATGCCAGGGCGAGCTCTGGAAGAACCTTCTCCTTCAGCAAGAGGGCAGGTGGAGCTGAGTGTGCCCCTGGCACAGGGCAGAGCCCGGCAGGGAGGGCAGCAGTGGCTGCCGCCCTGGCACAGCAGAGCCCTGGCAGGGCTCTCCCAGGCTCACTCTCTCCGTGCCTTCGGAGATCAGCTGGGCTTTTTTATAACGTGACTCTGATGCCTTTTATCTCCAGCTCTGAACGCAGTTTTAGCTCAGGCAAAGCAGGATTAAGTGTTCATAGTAGGATGCATTTATCTCGCTTTTCACTGCCCACATTTCCCTCTCCCAGGTCGATTTCAGCCAAACAGAAGCTGCGATTACAGCGAGAAACACGAGATGGGCTCTCTCCGATAAGGAGGGGAGGGCTCCTCTTTCCCCATCCCTGGCAGCATCCCGGTACCCGGCCCCCCAGAGAATCAGAATTCCCGCTCCAGCGCAGCAGGGACGCGCAGCACAGCAGCTCCGGCACGGACACGTGTTGCACTCGTGTGCTTGGGAAAGCTGCGCTGCCTTGGGGAAGCGCTGCTGGAGCAGCCTCGCCCCACCCCAGCGGCTCGGCTCGGACACAGCGGGCGGAGGAGCCGCGGGCACGGGTGAGGACACACGGCCTCAGCCAGGCTGGATCAGCCGGGGGTGTCTGCACAGCACCGAAATCCTCCTGTGCCCCTCCGCTGCTGCGTTCAGCAAAGCTCCGGGTCGGAGCTGCAGCCCCTGAACCAGGGACTGCGGCTCAGCGCGGCTTCGCTCCTCGCTGGGTTTGCGCTCGGCTTTTAGCTGGATCCAGAGGATCCCCTCTAGTGGGATGAGGAGGAATTTCAAGCCCACATCCCACCCCCAATTTCCACCGCCGTGCTGGCTGTGGGGCGCAGGGTGGGTGCTGGGCTGCCACGCCGAGCGCGCTCAGGGGTTCCTCATCTCATTTTGCCATTTTTCCCACTGGAGGTGAAGCCAAAACCAGGCTGAAATGTGGCTGCCAGGGAGGCAGCGCAGGTGGGGAGAACCGGAGAAAAGAGAAACGCTACACAGACATGAGGATAAATCCTTTCGCGGCCGCAAAAGGAGACGACTTCCATCAGCAAAACACCTTTGGCAAGAAGGAGCCGCCCGGCCCGCGTGTGCCACCGCGCACTCAGCGCTGCTGGAGGCGGCAGGGCCACCCTGTGACACAGCAGCGCCCGTGTCGCTGCCGGCACTACCCAGAAAATACATTTATTTTCACTGCAGGCAGCGGCTCTGAGCACGAGCCCCGGGCGGCCGCCGCTGCCCTCAATTCTACTTTTGTTCGCTCTCCACCCGCGGCTCCCCCTGCGCGCACAAAGAGCTCCCGGCGCTGTGCCCTCGCCCTGCCCGGGCACCGAGGTGGCACCGAGCGAGCGCGGCTGTCCCCAGGGATGCTCCGGGTGACATCGACACTTCAGCTCCTTCAGACGCAGCCCCCGGCTCAGCCCGGGAGGAGGTGGGAGCACCTTTCCCCCCTTGGTCACCCCTGCCCTCCCCTTTGCTGTTGTGGCGGTGGCCTCCCAGCCAAGCTGGTTAAGAGATTAACACTCTAAAAACCACATTTACTCTAATTAGCCATGAAATCTTTGTAACTAAGTGAAAAAATGTTTCCCTTGAGGGATTTTTGTCCATTCATCACTGTTTGAATTGCCAGGGAGGGGGGTGAGGAAGAGAAAAGAGGGGGACGAGAAAAAAACCCTCAGATCTAATGAATTAATAGCAGAATGCCCTGGGGGAGCAGCGGCTCCTCCACAACACGGGCACCTCAAAGGGGGCTTTTCACAGCCCGCCGAAGGGACGCTGCTGAATTATTTCGAGTTAACAGACTGTAACAGCTCTGCTCCCGTTCGAGCCGGGCAGCTTGGCCAGCGCTCCGCTCCTCCCTTCCCTCCCTTCCACGGGCACGGACAGACGGACGCTGTGCCCGGCCAGCTGGGAGCCTGCAGACAGGCGGGAGGGGACAGGGCGCTGCTGGCAGCACCACCAGTGCTCCCAGTTCCTGTTGTACCGGGAAAAACATTTCAGAGTTAGGTGGGAGGAGAGGCAGAGAATCTTGCCACAACTTAGGCCCATAAATATTTCATATCGCTGGAAGAAGAACGATTATATTCCTGCCAGCACTTTTCTTGTGTATTTTAAATGTGTCACCGCCTTCTACTTTCTCCCCCGTTTGTGTTTCTTGTAACAGGCCCATGAAATAAAGATTAGCTGAATAATCAAGAGTGTTTAGAAATGTGAAGGGGCCTGTCTCAGGAGCACTGCATGCTCAGGTTCATATTTTTCCAGGTTTTTTTCCCCCCTCCTCTTTTTAAGGATGCCAAAGGCAGGTGGGGGAGCGTGGTTTTCACAGGGTGGAAGCGAGCGGGAGCGGAGTCCGAGCGCGGGGATGGGCGAGCGGCGAGCACGCACTGCCCCGTCAGAAATGACAGGCTCAGCGCCGTGAGGAACGGGGGGCACTCTCCCCCATTACATATTTATCGCTCAGGCTGCAGAGGGGCCAATTAAAACAGCTTGATCACCGCCGTGTTCGAGCAGCCGCGGATGTGCTGGGAGAGGCGGGATGAGAGGGGCAGGCGCGCACATTCCTGCTGGGATGTGGTGCAGTCCCTTCTCCGAGAGCCACAAACCTGCCTCGGTGAGCAAAGGTGCCCCTGCTCCCCCAGGATCACCCCACAGTGAGCAAAGGTGTCTCTGCTCCCCCAGGGGTGAGCAAAGGTGTCTCTGCTCCCCCAGGATCACCCCTCAGTGAACAAAGGTGCCCCTGCTCCCCCAGGATCACCCCTCGGTGAGCAAAGGTGCCCCTGCTCCCCCATCTTTTCCCCCAGGATCACCCCTCAGTGAGCAAAGGTGTCTCTTTTCCCCCATCTTTTCCCCCAGGATCACTCCTCAGTGAACAAAGGTGCCCCTGCTCCCCCATCTTTTCCCCCAGGATCACCCCTCAGTGAACAAAGGTGTCTCTTTTCCCCCAGCAGAGCGTCACACGTTGGCACCCAGCAGCCAGCCCAGCTTCCCACCTTCAGCTCCTCACCACTCACGCAATTTCTAAATATCGGCTTTGCTTTCTCTCCCGGTTCAGCTCCTCATCTCAGCTGCCCACGGCATGAGACAGTCTGCACCTACATCTGCCCTAGCTTTTGGGCAACCTTTCCCAGGCATGCTCGAGACTCCCATATTTAGCTGCAACAGGAGTTCCCAAAGTAAGTTCTGGAAAGCCTCGTGGCGGTACCTAAATGGGAGCTGCCGGGAAGAGCCTGCAAATCACACATTTCCCTGAGACTCCACAGGGTCTGCCCGGCGAACTGCTCCAAATGCCACCTCCTTTTAGCTGCTTTGCGAGCCGATTTGTCACATCCTAATGCAATTTGCTGAGGAGAGTTAAAGAGCACAGGGCAGGAGCAGTCACCCCTTCCTTGTGCGGGCTCCCGCAGCCAGCCTGCCTCTGCAGCTTCCCTCTCGCATCCAGCTGGAGTTCCCTTCTGCCGGGAAGCAGGGGAGGCTCGGGGTTAATGCAAAGAACAAGGCAGAGCATGGGAAGAGCTGCTTCCCATCATATTGGAGGATTATGTGCAGACCTCATGCAGCATCTGTTACCTGCTTCCACCGCAGCAACTTGTTCTGAGCCGGGGGGGAAACTCCACAATTAATTACATCAAACAACACCATAAAGACAAAGAGGAGGAAATTGGGTTACTTTATCTTCTTGCAACAAGCGCTGGGGACGTGGTGGGAAGAGTTGGGAGGGGTGGCTGCCTTGCCTGATAAGGCATTTCACAACTGACACCGTTGGGTCACGTCTCTCTCTGCTCGCACCAAGCTTCTCGAATCAAAGCTGCTTTATCTGGTCCCCAGCACCACCCCAAAATACCACATTTGAGCTTTGCGGCTCCTCAGAGTGACAACAAATGGCAGAAGGACAGCAATAAAGACCAAAAAAGCCCCATTGAGCTCTAAAGGATCTAACACCTCTGTGTTAAAGGTAAAAAGCCAAACATCTGTTCCGAGGATGGCACAGATTCTTGCGAGGCATCTGTCCCTCAGCTGGAAGTAGGTCATCTCATTTCACTTCAGTCACCGTTATCAATGAAGCCATCCAGAGCAGGAGGGACAGAATGACGTCCCCAACTCAGCCGAGGTCTATCGAGCACACTGAAGCCACCAGTGAAGCATCAAGTGCCCAGCAAAGAGCAGGAGCAGCCTTTGAGCAGCGATTTCACATCATGGCACTCTGAGAACTTCCCGTTCCCTCACCTCCCAGCCTCAGCTGCTGCTCACAGACGCACAGGGGATTTTTTCCCTCTGCCACTCACTGTTCACCTCGCTTAAAATTAACCTATTGACTTTCTGATACCCCTTAGAACACAGATTAATTGAACATCACTCACTTCACCTCCAGGAACGTGCGAGTATTGGCCATAGCGTGAATGGAGACAAAGCCGGGAATGCCTGACCGTGCCAGGTTAAACGGAGGTCACAGCCGGCGAGGAAAGCTCACACAGAGCAGCCTCGGTGTCACCGACACCCATCCGACAGCTCCGGGGCTGCGGAAACCGGGACCATCCCCCGGGAGTTGGGATTTCCCTCAAGGGACCACAAGTGCGTTGGGCATCTCTCCCCTCATCACCGTCCAGAAAGGGTCTCGCGTGGATTTAGGAAAGTTTTAGTGGGGATTTTGTGTCATTTCCCTTAAGATTCAGGGGTGTTTTTCATAAAGCGCCTCCTTGCTAACAGGAACTTTTTATGGAGATGAGTTTATCCCGCTGCATTGGCTCCAGACCGTGACTGAGCGGTACCAAGCGGCCGCAGAATTAACGAGGAAACAGCGATGTCTAACGGGAACGCGGAGCAGCCCGGGGAGGGAGCGGGAGCTGGGTTCCCTGCGACCGGGCAATCGGAGAGGTTCCTCCATCCCTTCCCCTGGCAGCCCCGGCATCTCCGTGCAGCTCCGCGGGCACGGCCGGGACCGGCGGGGCCGGAGCCTCCGGACACCATCCCGCGCTCCGCAGCCCCCGGTGCCACCCGCAGCCCCCGGTGCCACCCGGCTCGGGCAGCTGCGAGCGACACGGCGACAACGATCCCGGTCCTCCTCCCCTCATCCTCCGGCGGGAGATGCCCAGCGGAGCCCCCACCCCGGGGAACCCCAGCACCCCGGCGGGCAGCAGCCCCCCGCCATCCGCCGCCACTCACCAGCCCTCGCCGCTCCGGTGCCGCCCGCCTCCCGGCTCAGGGCGGTGGGATGCAGGCGGCCCCCGGCACCATGGNCGGGCGCGCTCCCCGCGCCGCCCCCGCGCCGCCCCCGCTCCTGCCTTAACCCTTCCTCCGCCTCGGCGCCGGCAGCGGGGCTCGGCACCCCCTCCCCACCTCACCTGCGCCCCCCTGTCCCCGCAGAGCGCCGCGGAACCGGTGCCAGGGGAGCCGCTCCGCGCTGGAACAAAGCCCGGAGCGCCCGGGGCGGCCTCGCCGCGCGGAGCTGCGCGGCCCGGCCCCGGCACAGCTGTCCCCGAGAAAGCCCCGCAGCTGCCCCCGCAGCTGTCCCACCTTGGGGGGGCTGCAGGGAGCGGGACGGGGATGTCGGGTTCTGTTCCCGGCTCTGACCCCCTGCACACACCTTGGCTCCAGGTCTGGTGGCAAGAGCAGCACCTGAGCTCTCCATTCCTCAGTTTCCCCATCTCTGGAAGGGACTGGCAGCCCGGTTTTCTGCCAAAGCCGAGTGACCTCCAGCAGAGCTAGAGCTGGGGGGTGCTGCAACACCCCCGAGGCCACTGACACCCACACCCCCTGCCGAAAGCTGCCAGAACCCAGCCACAGTGGCCCTGGCCAGCTGGGACATGGTGCCCTGTGACCACCCACTGCTGGGAACCAGGGGACTCCTCCTGGGGGTTGAGTGGTCCAAGCACAGAGCCATGACCTGGCCTTTCCTGCTGCCGTAGCACAGGGAGAAGCACCTGGAAGCTGCAGGGGACCCAAAGTGAGGAGCATTTTCCATCACCCCATACCCCACTGGTCACCTGCAGTGGCCCACAAGGGTTTGGGAACACCTGGAGTCAGGGAGGTAAAGCCAGTCCCAGTGGCACAGCAGGACATTCTGCTCCTGAGAGCTGGGAGCACCATGGTGCAGCTGACCCTGACCCAGGCAGGGGCATGGGAATGATTCCGAGGAGTGCTGCTGGTGGGGGCATCAATCCCGTGATGGATTGCTGTTTGCCAGATCTTGTCATCGGGAATTTCTTAACCATTTTTCTATTACACATTGGAACAGTCGCAAGAGAAAATCAGAACCATCATCCTGGGCCTCCTCCACAACAAACCTAAGTTGATCAAACCAACCCAATCTCCTCTTACAGTTCCCCTCCAGCCCAGCCTGTGTCACCCTCACTGCTGTCACCATGGCCACAGAAGTGGCCTCGTGCATCTTCCCTGCCTGGTGCATGTTAGCAGGACCCTGCAAGAGCAGTTTTGGGTGGAAAAAGGCACTAGACACCGTGGCTGCTCTTTTGCTGTTTGCCCACTGAAGAGGGTTCAGGAACTCCTAATGGGAAGTCCATCAGGGAATGCATCCACTGTGCAGATTTGGTGCCACCCTTCCTCCTGCCCTGGGGTTATAACCAGCCCTGCACTGCCCCTCCCAAGGACAAAGCCACAGGTTGATTTGTGGGTGTTCTCCCCCATCCCAGCACCGTCCTCTTCCTCTCCAGGAGCCTCTGTGGAGCCCCCAGTGCTGCATGGGCACAGCACCCTGCCCAGCACAGCCAAGCCCCCACTCCCACCCAAAGGGTCCCCTTGACCTCCCTGCAGCTCCTGAGCTGAGGATTTTGACAGCCTGGAGGGATCCCCAAGCTGCAGCTGCTGAGCTCAGGAGAGGCAGCAGAAGGCACTCAGTGGATGGCAGCATTGGTTCCTCAGCAAGCTTTTCTCTCCCATTCTGTTCCCAGTGCAGTTCCTGTGCTGCATGTTCCCACAAACGGCACCAAATCCCATTGCAAAACCCATCTTTGGGTAAATGCACATCCCACTAATGCAGCTCCTGCTGCAGAACCTTCCAGGGCAGGGCAGAGAGTCTCAACAATTCCTCTCCTCTTTTCAGGCCTGCGTCTGCATCCTGCCTCCTGTTTATTATTTATTGATGGTCAATTGTGCTCCTGGATGCAGAGGCTGTTTCCAGCTAATTCTTACAGCATTGCTGGGCTGGGGAGCAGCCCTGGAACTGCAGCACAGCTCCTGCAGGGGCACCTGAGGCCTGGGCTGTGCCAGAACAGGGGGGACTCAGGGGAGTGCTCAGGTGAGGCTGTGCTGCCAGGCTGAGGGGTTCTGTGTGCTCAGGTGAGGCTGTGCTGCCAGGCTGAGTTCTGTGTGCTCAGGTGAGGATGTGCTGCCAGGCTGAGGGGTTCTGTGTGCTCAGGTGAGGATGTGCTGCCAGGCTGAGGGGTTCTGTGTGCTCAGGTGAGGCTGTGCTGCCAGGCTGAGTTCTGTGAGCTCAGGTGAGGATGTGCTGCCAGGCTGAGGATGTTTTTCTGCACTGTAAATACGAGTGAGATCTGTGCTGAGCCAATTGCTGGGGCACTCAGGGTGTCCTGGGTTGGAAGGGAGCCACCAGGAACAGCCAAATCCAACTCCTGGCCCTGCACAAGGCCACCCTAAGGAGCACTGGCAGTATCCAGGTGTTATCCTGCTGTGTTATCTGCATTCACCTTCTTCTGGAAATGTGACAGGCCTGAGTGCTGGGACGGGGGCCTGGAGCTGTGGCAGAAGGAAGCACCTGCCCCCAGTTCAGTCAAGAGATGGTGACAGATGTACAGAGATGGACACACAGGTCCAGTCCTGCACCCACACAACCTCTGCACGTGAGTATTTACACACCCTCATGGTACCAACCTGCAGAGCCACGAATTCAACAGCCAGGAGAGCAGGTCCTGGTGCAGGTCTGACATCCCCCTCTCCTGTTCCTAATTCTAGGGACAGAACAGGCCTGCAGTGCCAGCTGGGTGCCAGTGGCCACTTCCTTGGCAGCAGGGGCACCAACACAGGCACACAGAGCTTCGGAGAAGAAACTGAGCACACAGAACTCCTCAGCTCAACAGCTGCTGGCCAAGCAGGGCAGATGGGCTATAAAACCGTCCCTGAACCCTTGGCACGCACTTCTTATCCCTTTTTCCTGACCCAGGGATCACCCCCAGCACCCTGAGGGGCTGCAGGTGACAAAGCAGCGTTTAAGGAGCTGGGGAAGTGGAGCACAGGGGAAGGTCAGGCTCTGCTTGGAGCATCACAGCTTTTCTTGCCCGTGTCTTTGAGAACCGCCTTTGCTTCAGAGCGTGGGGGTCACGAATCTGTGATCCAGGAGCCTTTCAGCCCTCCCAGCACCCAGCGCTCCCATTCCCGGCAGGGACGCACTGCAGAACGCGGCTTTGGGCACCGCCCGGGCGCTGCCCCCGGGGCGCGCACCCGCCGGCAGCGTTTGCCATCCCCGGGGCAGGAGAACCGAGCCTTCGCTTCCCAGACAGCCACAGCAGGGAACCAGCGGAGGGAAAAGAGCCTTTCCCCCCCATTCCCGTGGGGCTTTCGGACACGGGGAGCGCGTCCAGGCGGCGATTTCGGCGTGGAGCGGCTGTGCGAGGCCAAGAGCACCATCTATAGGCACCGTCTATAGGCGCTGACAGCTCCCGCTGCCACCCAGCCCGGCAGAAACCCAGCGCAGCTAATAATTATTCAGCACTAATCACTACAATAGAAGAATCATAGGCAGTTATTTAGAAATGATTGTTTCCCCTCAGTTATTACTTATGACAGTGAAAGGAAGTATCAAATAGTCAAACCCACATGTATATGGGAAGCTGAGTGAAGGATCAATGGGAATTTAACCAGCACTTTATGCTATTCTTCCTCTTTAGAAGAACCTTGTCAAGTGATTTTTTTTTCTCTCTCTCCCGTTCATAATGTCTTCCTGGGAAATAAAAAGGATTTTTCTTTTCCTAGAGCTCCTTATCCCATCCTCTCCTCAGATTTTCCCATAACTCCCAGCTCTGGCTCCTGCCTCTGGATCCCCTGGTTTGAACCGAGCTGAAATTAACTCTGGCTTTTTCTTTCTAAAACAAACTCTGGTTTCATTAAGTGTAAGGGCAGGAGAACAGAAAGTCTCCGAATGCCAAGTTCCAGAGTGTCTTGTTACTGTCAGAAACACAATTGCCTGTGCTGGGGTTGTGTCAGGAATTCCAGGTGCAGACAATGTGCCATTTTTAATCATCTTCCCACAGCTAAGAGCTGGAAGAAAGAGGCTCATACAGAGGAGACACAAAAATAACCCTGAAAAAAAAATACCAGTAATATTTAGTGATGTTAAAAAATCAATACAACATGAAAACATTGGCCATGCTGGCCCATACCAGCAGTGATGAAGTCACCTTCTCCTCTCCTTTGGCTCCTCAGCATGACCCAAGCTCTGCACACCACTCCCACCTCTTTTTTAGACAAATATTCTGCTGCATCCTTGTGTTTCCCCCTCCAGGACTGCACATGTCCCTGCCAGGAGCAGGGAGAAGTTCCCATCTCAGTCACAAGCCAAGCCAAGTGGCCAAGGAAAGGCCCCCGTGGCCCTGTCACACACAGCTGTGCTCCAAGGTGTCCCCAAAGGGCCTGGCAGCCCAGGGCCACCCCACAGCTGCTGGGAGCAGGAGCTGAGCCCTCCCCACCACCAGGCCATGGAACTGGGCGTCCATCCATGGTTTTGGAAGCATTCCCCCCGATCCAGCTGTGCTGACCCCGATCCAGCTGTGCTGCCCCGGCCCCAGCAGGGCCCCTCCAGCTGCTGGAGCAGTGCCTGAGGCCAGGACTTTGCTGGAGCCTCCCAGGGATGCTCAGGGTCAGCTGCCCCTCCAGCTGGGGCTGGGATCAAAGGGGGTGAGGAATTAGAGCCCCTGGAGGCAATCAGTGGCCCCTAAGGAAGGAGAGCCCACACAGCCTTCAACACCAACTCCCCTGCCCTGCCCCAGGCAGAATTTACAGCTTAACCATTTCCCAAGGGCCAGGTCCTGCTCTGACACGAGCTCTCCAGCCTGTCCATGGATCAGGGGCACTGAGGCTGTTCCCCAGCCAGGAGGGGACATTCCCTGCCCGGGGGTGACTGCTGAGCTGCCCCCAGCCCCAGCTGGGGTTCAGGATGAATATTCCTCCTCTCCCCCTTGCTGCTATTGGGTGGCTGAAGCAGCTACAGCCCGGGGTTCCCCTGGTGCTGGTTTGTCCATGTCATTAATTACTCACTAATGACACGGCTACAACCCAGCCCCAGTGCTGGGGGGCAGCCTGCAAAGATTTCCCCTCAGGGTTTGTTGCAGTAGCAGGGGAAAGTCTCCAGTACCAGGGCACATTTCCAGCCTTATTCCGAGGTGCTGCTGATCACCACGGTCCCAATTGACACAATCTCCATCCCAGGCTGTCCCTGGGGTTGCTTTTGGCGTCCTAAGACCCATGGCAGGTCTTGCACACAGATCCCAAATGCAGCAGGGCCCGGGGTGACACAGCTGTCCCCTCTGGAGGGCTGGATATCCAAAGGGGGCTTTACCAGGGGCTTCCTGAAATCTCTGCATCTGAATTTCCTCAGGACTGGCTGAATTCCACCTGCCGGGCTGCCCCTCCCCAGCTCACTGAGGAGGTATCTTGGGGGAGAAGCATCTCCACAATTTTGTTCAGGTGCTTGCTGTGATTAAGGAGCTGCTTTAGCAATAAATCTCCCCTGCTCTGCATTCGCTGGAAATCTTTGGTTCCTTCATCATAAAGAAAGGAGTATTTCAAGTTCCCTGTCCTAATGAAGGTAAAATACAGAGCATATTGTCAAACACGCTGTGGCTCTGCCTTCTATTCCACAATAATCTTTCTAATTCTTCTGCAGGCGCTGTGTATCTCCGACAATGCCAAACGGAATGAAATGCAAACCTAAATGATTTCAAACCCTAATTTCATCTCCTTTTTCCCTCTTGTCTGAGGAGATGGAGATTTTTTTTTCCCCCCCTGCATAATAGGTGGGAGTGGGGTGGAACTGGAAATCCTTTGATTTGTGGGTCTGGCAGTGTTAATCTGCTGCTGCAAATTCTGCAAAGTGATGGAGGAATGCGGAGCCTGCAGCCTGCTTATTGCTCCAGACTCTTTGCAGAATTCTTAGGAGGTTTGTCAGGAAAGGGAGGGGGATCTTCACAGTCAAATACAAAACCAGAAGTTTATAAAAATCCTTCTCTTCAGGTAACTCAGCCAGTACCAGAGAAAGGCAGAACAGATACAAGCTCATTTTAAACACTATTGTCAGTTTTGTCACAATCACAAAGAACAGAGGCTGTTAAAGGATAAAAACAACAAAAGAAGAAAACTTCAAGAGCACCAACCCTTTCATTTCCCCCTGAATTTCCATCTCACCTGCTTCTCCAGCACCTCCTCGCAGCTCTCTCAGTGCCCAGGGCATCAGAGTGAGGAAACCTCAGTTCCACCCCTGCAGGGAGTTCTGCTGGAGCCCAGGCACTGTCTGGGGCTCCCCTCTCCTGCCTTCCCCCACCACAACTCCTCTGCCCTGGGCTAGAGAAATGTGCATCATATGGAGAGATTTATTTCATGTGTGTGAGTGCTGATTGCAGCAAGGTCCAGGGTTTAATTGAGGTATTGGATCATGTGTGGGGAGTGTATCCAGGGAGTTTTCACCTCACAGATGTACAGAGAGGGACCTCCTCTGGCTCCTTTCTTTGCCTCAATACCCAGCAAGGGGCCCAGGAATATTGGGGGATTAATGTCACAACAGAGGGAAAAAGTCTGCCATTCAATCTATTTAAACATTTGATTTCACCAGTGCACCAATTAGACATTCCCTGTCTAAAGAAACCACGGATTAAAGCAACAGCAATGCTGAAAAAAAATCATAATCTCTTTGGAGATCTGTCTGTGGACGGATCTTTTCTCTCAAATGATCAAGGCAAATAAAAATGAAATTGAAAAAAAAAAAAGAAAAGAAAAAAAGACCTCTTAGAAGTAAACTTTAGGGCTATGTGAATAATTTCCCCGTTCTTGTCTGTGCTCCCTTTCATGAGCTGCTTTTCCTTTCCCTGGCACCTTCTCCCTCGAGCCCATTTGCATTTCCCTAATTAAGGAGCTGCCAGCCCTGCAGATGCCACTGACTGCCCTCTGTGGGGTCTGGAGGAGCCTTTCAGATGCTGACCCCAAGTGCCCAGGTCTGGGGCAGGTGGATGAACCCACCCCAGTGGGAAGTTCCAGCTCCTGCTGGGGACAAACCCCGACCCCAAACCAGGGCTCTCCACTCTGCTTCCACCAAAACCAGGGGGAAACCTTGAATTTCCTTCAGGGACACCCCCAGAGTTGTCACAGGTGAGCTGCAGGGACTTGGCAAACTGCTCTGCCTCTAACAAATTTCCTTCTGAGAAAAGAAGGCCCAAATTCCAGTTTCCCCTCCCAAAAGCCACTCAGAGTGGTGGCCATGGCCCCTCTCTGGTGCCAGCCTGGTGGGCAGCGTGCCCTTGCTGACTGGGATCTGGGATGAGGTCCTGGGCTGTCAAGAAAGACAAAAGCACATCCTGAGGAATAAAAAGAGACCAAAACTCCTGCCCAAGCCCCCGGGTCATTCTCAGGCCGTGGCTGACCCCAGAGCCACTCCCACGTTCTCCCCACGCTGTGCACCAGGAAAAGCAGCTCAGGCTTTCAAACTGATAGGGAAGGACTGGATCACAAAAAAAGGAGACCAAGTGGATTATTTCTGCCAGCTCCAATCCCTCTGTGGCTCTGCCAGGACCTACTTCCAGCTCCTCTCTGCTTATTTAGATGAGTAGAAGGTTTAAATGGGGAAGTTTTCCTTGGCAAATGTGTTCTGGCAGCTGAGCTGGACCAGTTAAATATACCCAGCCCAGACAAAAGGAAGAGGCTGTTTCCAATCAGGAACGCTGGTATTTTTCTCTTCTATGATTTCTGGTGCTCCCTGGGCCAGAGGTTCAGCTCAGGAAGAGGGGAGAAAGGGCAGGGGGAACCCAAATGTGCAGGTCTGGCAAACCTGATCAACATCGGAACTCCTCGGTGCTGCAGCATCCCCGGGCTCCAGTTCCTGCAGGGCTTTAATCAGCCCAAGTTACTCAGTCCAAACCCAAGCCTCAGAGCCCATTTCTCTGTCAGATGGAGCAATTCCCAGGCCAGCAGAGCCCTTGTCTGGTGTCTGGCTGCTCCAGGAGCCCTCACACCCTCGAGGGAGGCACCAGAGGGTTTTTCTAGGAGGATGTGACCCTTCCCTCTCTTCCCTCTCCTTTGCAGAACTCCCCAGCCTAGCAGTAATCTGAGTTGTAAATCTAAACCTGAATCTGAATCTGAATCTGAATCTAAGTCTAAATCTAAATCTAAATCTAAATCTAAATTTTAATTAAAATTAAATTGAAACAAGAAGTGACTTGGGCAGGCCATCCCTAAATTCAATCATCTCATTTTAAGATTAATAAAAATATCCTTTAGTTCTTTTGTGGCGCTGGACACCGAACGTGAGAGCTCCCGGTGCCCGTTCCAGAGGGAGGGAATTTCCTTTCTGCTAAAGAGGCTTTGCGAGGATTCCCCCGAGGTGAATGCAGGGATCCCGGCTGGGGACAAGGATCCCAGGGCTGCAGGGACGAGCCCTGGGCTGGGCTCCATCCCCAGGCCCTGCTCACTGGGAGCAGGAGGCTGCCCCACACAAAGGAGCACAAGTCACCAACAAACCCAAACAGAAATAATCGAGCAGAGCCAGAAGAGCTGAATGTGCTCAACAGTTTTTCAACACTGGAGAACAAAAGGAAAGGGAACGGTTTGTCACCTCATAAAGGAACTGGGAAAGAAAGTCTTTGACGATGAGGGGGGACGATTTGCTCTCATGGGCCAGTGCACAGCCAAATATCTACAAGCTGTTCCAAGCAGACTGATTGCAGCAGGGCCAGAATGCCATTGTACGTGCTCTAAAAAAAACAGGAGGGAGAAAACCACCACCACAGAGAGGTACTTCAGAAATAAATCACGGCCTATTCATTAAACCAGATTATTTTAGTGAAATCTATTTTCCCCCTCTCTTTATTGCTTTGTTTTCTTTTATGTTAATTCTGCGTCTGCTTAAAGTTGAATTCCTTGATCTGCGATATCTTTAGCTTTAATATTTTTTTTTTTCCTTTCTCTTCTCCTCTTAGCAGCGAAATGAATTCAAATCATTTGCATTTATTGCAGCGAACATCCAGCCTCATCTGTAGCCTTTGGTGTGACTGAATAGCTTTTCTGCTTCATGGGGCACAGGGAGAGGCTGCAGAGAGCCCCTCAGCACCCCAGGAATCATCTCCTGGCACTCCCACGGTGCTGCAATATTTATCATATTGATCCTCTATGAAAGAAATAAGCAAAATGATATTATTGGAAGCAATGATCTGATGAACTCACGGACTGAATCAATCACTTGGCAGGGACTTCAGAACAAGCAGCCGCTCGCTCTCAACTGTTTCCAGAGTCAATTTGCCTTACAAATGGGTTTCTCATCAACCTAAGCACCTCGTAGAGGGAATGTGTCCTTCCACTGGATCTCCTTGGAAAATAGGAGTGTTATATATGGGTTATATATGGGAAAGAATTCCGTGAAAAATCAGCCTGATTGGGGAGAAGACTCAAACTTATTGATCCCGGCATCAGGAGTACACAATGCCTGCAATTAAACACGTGTAGGCTGGGGCTGCTTGGCTGCCCTTGCGTTTATTCCTCAGGTGAGCTGCACACAGACAGACACACAGACACACAGACAGACACGCAGACTGCTCCCTCCCTGCGGCAGCAGGCCCGGGGAGGAGGAATAAATTAATCAAGCTTACCTCTCCTTGCAGGAAAGCCAATCAAGCTGGCTTTTCAATGGATAACTGCTATAAACCCCTGCATAAAAAGGGGAAAAAAATACAGCTGGGACCTCCACATTGGCTTTTTAACAGCTGTTTGTAAACATGTCTAATAACTCATCCTGTCAACATGCTCACTTGGCCATTACAAGGAAATATTCATAAACGGTATTCCCAGTGCCGATGGCTCCATTTCCTTAATGAAATCCACAGAGTTTACTCTGCAAAGTTTAATTGCTGGAAGAATGGGTGTTGGGTTTCTGCTGCCGACCTGCTGCCCTGAAATCCTTCCAGCTCCCATGTACAACAAGGAAAGAACTTAATGGAGCTTTTGCAGCAGTGGCTTAGCAGCTAAGCCACCTTTCAGCAATAATCCCAGCAAATATAGATGGAGATGCTGGAATCTCCTGCCTTCCAGGAGAATAGATTTTAAGTAATATGAAATTCAGTCCTGCTAATTGACTGAGCAGGGGATTTCTGTGGGGAATGCCTCCAGCATTGAAATCCAGGCATTGGTTACATCTGGATATGAATGTCTGCAGCAGGATGAAGCTGGAAAGGGAGCAGCTGGATGATGCCTGAAATTTTTGAGTTTTTATCCAGGGTTACCAGGATTTTTTCACAGGGTGATGAAGGCACAACAATCCTACTCCAATTGGGACTCAAGGACATTTTTTCCAAACTTCAGGCTCAAAGTTTAAACAGCATGGAAGGAGGAGGGCAGACAAGTGGGACTCCTGTGTGCAAATGGACCCAAACCTATAAAAATGTGAGATCTGGGCCTGGGCCCTCCTTTGCTTCCACCTTGGAGCCATCCAGGCAGAGCCCAAGTGCAGCCCTGGTGCTGCCAGGCCTCTGAAGGCCTCAATAAATCTCCTTTATTGCTCTGAGCTCCCTCCAGCCTCTGTCCCAGCTCCTCAGGGCATCATGGATGAGGAGTCAGCAGGGCCAGGCAGGGATGGGTGAGAGCCCTGTAATCCCTGTGTTAGTACTGCACACCCCAAAGCCTTGGGGATTGTCATCTTCCACCTTTTATCCACTACATCTGTCATAAACAGAGGACTGAAGCTGTTGGAATTCCTGTAGAAACTCTGCAGGCCTGATTTAAGCCAGGAGAATCCTGCATTTCCCACCTGCAAAGAGCCCAGTTCTCCTCAGGGATTGCAGCCCAGGGAAATCATCCCTAGAGGGGCAGAGCCCAGAGCTGAGGGAGAGTTTGCCCACATAAATCCCCACACCCAGGACCTGCCAGTCCCATTCCTGACTCTCATGGGGCTCAGGGTGAGCGCCTTCCCCAGCTGGGAACAGCAATCCCAGTGACCTCATCTGACCCCAGACAAACCGGGAGAGGTTTAAACCCAAGCCTGAACCAAACTGCTGAGCCAACAGTGCTGGTGTGATTTTTGGAGACATTCAAACACGGAACAAACTCATTTCAGCACGATCTCTCTCCTTCTCTGACATGGAAAATAGCCTGGAAAACAGCGTGTGCTGCTGCCAGCGGGAAGGGGAGCTGGGTGCCAACACTTAAACAAGATCAATCACCTCCAAGAGCAGCCTGAGCATGGAAGCAAAACCCCCTGCGTGCCCCAGCAGCTTTGCACTGCTAAAGTTTCTCCAGTTATGCAAAACCAAGCGAAAAACTTACAGGTGACTTTGGGAGGTGTGTGAGGGGAGCATGGGTACAAACAATTCCTCATTGATAGGAACTATTATTCATTAAATCCAATCTAGGCCACAGCAGTTCCTAATCTGGTTTATGACCTGTCAGCCCAACACCTGTAATTTCTTTGGTCACACTGACATTTTGCCCCATGCAGTTCCAGCTACAGACAGAAGAAAACATTATTTTCTTTTTTCCTCCCCCTGAATTTTTGTAAAATGTCCAAATGTTTCATTTATTTATTTGATGATATTTCACATAGATATTTACTTATGATGTTATTTCATCAAATTATTTGATGATATTTCACATAGAAACATGAACCCTCCAAGCCTGGGGCACTCCCTGCCCCTGCTCAACACCGAGCCCCACACAGGAGGAGGGGGATCAGGGCAGCCCCAGGTGCTCCCTGGGAAGAGGGAAGGGCTGGGAGGCTCTGAGGAGAGCCTGGAGGAGCTTGCAGGAACCAGCAGCCGCAGCTGGGAGCAGAACTCTGTTTATTTTCCCTTCTGCCCGACTCCAGCAAAGCAGAAGCTGATCATATGTGAAAGAGGCAGGATTTGAACAAGAGCTCAGACAATAAAAAGGGCAAAGCACAGGACCCTGCAGGAGGAGGAGTGATGCAGTTTTATTCCCAGACAGAGGCTTTCCCTGCTGCCTCAGATGCTGAGGTCAGAGGAGGACAGAAAACTGGATCCCCTCCGGAGCTCAGAGGCCGAGTGACTCCCATGTACCCCTCTGTGACAGACACGATTTCTCTGCAAACCCTCCAGGAGCACACAGCAGAGAAAAGGCTCCATCCTGTGAAAATCCAACCTGCAAAGGCTGTGTCTGCTCAGAGTCCCAGCCGTGGATGTTCCCAGGGTCTGCCAGCCCAGCCCAGCCCAGCCTGGCTCAGCTCAGTCCAGCCCAGCCTGGCCTGGCTTGGCTTGGCCTTACCCAGCTCAGTGCAACCCAGCCCAGCCCAGCCCAGCCCAGCCCAGCCTGGCTCAGCTCAGTCCAGCCCAGCCTGGCCTGGCTTGGCTTGGCCTTACCCAGCTCAGTGCAGCCCAGCCCAGCCCAGCCCAGCCCAGCCCANTGCCAAAAAAAGCCATTCACAGAAGGCAAAGTATCAGACAGCTGAGTCTGGAATAGAAAAGAGACCAAACCCACTACGTTCCATCTTAAAATTAATTCCATGACAGTGAAAGGGGACAAGTTAAAATAATTATGTGATGATCAAAGGATGTCACAGACTCCCAGAATGACTTGTGTTGGAAGGGTCCTTGCATCCCATCCCATCCCATCCCATCCCATCCCATCCCATCCCTCTGTGCTTAGACTGGGATGATCCCTGTGGATCCTCAAGCAGGATATTCCACACTCCAAGGGACACCAGCCTGCAGGACTAAATCCCAGCTGGTGTTTACAAAGAAAAGAAGCCACAGATGATCTCCATTTGGGGCTCAGAGAGATGAACTTGTGCTGTGCAGGTGGCAGCACCTGGCAGGAGGGATTTGGGAGCCTGGGAATGTGAATCCTGGGGGTGTGCCTGACCCTGAGCCCCCCTAAGGCAGCAGGAGCTCCCCCAGCCCCACAGCACCCTCAGCCCACAGAGTCCCTCTGCCCTGGAGCACGGTGACACTCGGGAAACCCAGAATTCCAGGCTCATTCTGAGGCAAAAGCAAAGTCGGGAACATCAGACTCTGATGGTTTTACCTTCACTGGGTCAGCAGCTGGAGCTTCCCCAGGTTCACACAGGGAGCTGGCAAAGCCCCCAAGCCCCTGAGTAACTTTTGTCAGTCTGTCCCCAAACCTCAGCCTCTGCTGTAGGCAAATGCTGCAATTTCCCAAGGAACCTTTTCATCCATTTTTTATGCGGCTCACTTTCTTCAAAGGCAGATTGGGGCTGGATGTGAGAAGGGAAACCAATATTTCACTCTCCTCCTGCTGCATTTTAATCCTGAAGTTTGGCACTTGGCTGAGCACTGCCCCAGTTTGCCAGGGAAGACATCAGGAGCCAGTGGGTAACTGAGCTCAGAGTCATTAGTGCAGAAGGGGCCAGAATCTGGTTAATTATTTTAAAGGCTATTCCTTCATAATTTCATTTTTTTTTTCTGCTCTATTTTAAAAATCCAGCTCGCTGTTCCAGCTGTCCAGAGCTGTCCTGTTTGGGCAGGGCAGGTGGTTAACTAGGATTTTTGTTTTATCAAACCACACTCCTCAGGGACAAAGGAATGAAGGGAGCACTGAAACATTTGGAATGGTGATCCCTAACAGTTACATCATGCAGCTGCATTCCCCAGGGAGCTCAGCAGGGCTGGCAGTGACCGGGCTCCACCAGGGATGGCACTGGGAGGGAGCAGGAGAGAGCAGGGATGGAGCAGGAATAGAGCAGGGAGGAAGCAGGAATGGAACAAGGATGGAGCAGGGATGGAGCAGGGATGGAGCAGGGATGGAACAAGGATGGAGCAGGGATAGAGCAGGGATGGAGCAGGGATGGAACAAGGATGGAGCAGGGATAGAGCAGGGATGGAGCAGGGATAGAGCAGAGATGGAGCAGGGATGGAACAAGGATGGAGCAGGGATAGAGCAGGGAGGGAGCAGGAATGAAGCAGGGATGGAGCAGGAGGGAGCAGGGATAACACTGGGATGGAACAGGAATAACACTGGAATGGAACAGGGATGACACTGGGATGGAACAGGGATGGAACAAGGATGGAGCAGGGATAGAGCAGGGATGGAACAAGGATGGAGCAGGGATAGAGCAGGGATGGAACAAGGATGGAGCAGGGATAGAGCAGGGATGGAACAAGGATGGAGCAGGGATAGAGCAGGGATGGAACAAGGATGGAGCAGGGATAGAGCAGGGAGGGAGCAGGAATGAAGCAGGGATGGCGCAGGAGGGAGCAGGGATAACACTGGGATGGAACAGGGATAATACTGGGATGGAACAGGGATAATGCTGGGATGGAACAGGGATGACGCTGGGATGGAACAGGGATAACACTGGGATGGAACAGATATAATACTGGGATGGAACAGGGATGACACTGGGATAGAACAGGGATAACGCTGGGATGGAACAGGGATGACACTGGGATGGAACAGGGATAACACTGGGATGGAACAGGGATAACATTGAGATGGAACAGGGATGACACTGGGATGGAGCAGGGAGGGGGATTTACCTCTCTGGCTCCTCATAAATGAATGCCCAGAGCTGGCCTTGGTGGCTCTGTCCCTGTCAGAGAGAGGACACAGGACCCACACAGGGCTGGTGCTGCTCTGGGGTCTCACTCACAGCCCCCCATGCCTGCAGGGCTTCTGGAATCTTCTGGAATCTGCTGCACATCCCAGCAATGCCACCCAGAGCCCCCCTGGCTGGAAAATCCAGGGATATGGGTGGGTCTGGCCCTGAGGAACAAACCTTGGATGGGCCATGCTCTGCTGGTGCTGCTGGCAGGGAGGCAAAAGGGGGTAAAAACCTCCCAGAGCTCTCCCCAGAATCTGCAGCTCTCCCCTTTCTGCCTGGGGAGCTGGGTCCTGTTCAACCCCAGGGAAACCTCTCCAGCAGGAATTCCCTGCCAAGGGGACACAGGAGCAGGTTACAGGCTGGTCCATCTGCAGCATCTCCCCCCAGTGTAATTCATTTATCCTTTATTAATTCCACTCAGCTGTGGGCAGTGTGTCAGTCTGGGAGCAGATCTCGTAGCAGATCAGCTGCTGCATCACAAAAATCTCTTCTTTTCTGGCTTGTGCAGCAGTTCAGATTCATATCCAACCTCTTCTGCTCAGAGAGCTCAGTTTAAACCCTTTCCTGTCGATCCAGAGAGGACTCAGTCCTGACACAAAGATGAGTCTGCACAGTCTGTGTTGGTGTTGTTAAAAATTAATTTTTCTGGATGGCTCCTCCAAGCCAAGGCAAACAGAGCCAGGGTTTGAGCAGAGGCCTCCTCCCATCCCCACCTTCCTCTCCTCCCCCACTTCTTCCCTCCTCTTCATCACTCCTCCTTTCTGATCATTTATTTTAAACAGCTTTAGTTTTAATTAAACCCATAAACAGGTACAAACAAACATGAAGAAAGGAGAGATTAAAGTCTGTTATCTCCTAATTATAGTCCAGATGAGATGTTTCAGATAAATGATCAGAGCATGGTGTATTTATGGAGCTCATCAGCCTGTAATTAATTCAGCACCAGGGTTACACCCGTGCGGGTTCTCAGGCTGGGCTTTTCTTTGTGGCACAGATTTGTTACCCCCTCCTGCCCTCACGAGAGCCTCACTGACTCCAGCTCAGGGCAAAATAAATCTTACTTGACCCAAACGCTGTTTTCACCTTTGGGGAAGATTTATCCCTGCTGCCTCTCTGCTCAGCATCACCACAGGCTGGGAATCCACACCCTTGTCTTCCATTGCTGCCTCCATCCCCGACCTGTGCCTTGTGATGGGCCCAGAGCTTCTTCTCCATCCCCATCCTCAGCTTGTTCTGGTGTGAAACGAGCTCTAATTAATAAATGTCCTTGTGTCAGCCTGAGCTCCTCAGATGGGAGCCAGTAAAGATCTACAAGGTGTCATTAATTCAGGATTAGTTCCAGAGACATCATTTCTGTACGTTTATAACTGTCTATCCCTTCCTCAATCCATCTCCACGCAATTTTACATCATGATCATTTACCAAAATATCCCAGGGGCTGTTATATTTTAAGCCTTTTCCATTTTTCTTGCTGGTGGCTCTGGTTTAGGCTGTGGGTTCTCAGCAAAGACAGACTTGCCAGGCAGGGAATGGAGTTGCTGCCAGGGCAGAGGTGCCCTTAACCCTGCCAGGACCACAGCAACGGGCCAGCACGCAGAAATTCTGCTTTTGGTCAGATCTTGATCTGTAATTCATTTTAAAAATGCTTCCCCTCCTTGTCAGTGCCCTCCAAGCACAGCACATTTGTATTTAATTGGGGACTGGAGAAGGTGAGGAAAGAGCAGAACTCCCTCCCAGAACTGAAGGAGCCACCAGAGCACCTGGGGAGTTTGGTAGGAGCTGGATCTGGATGCCCCAAGGAGTTTTGCTCACACCTTGTGGTCCATTTTATCCCTGAGTTCTCCACTCCTCTTTTTTATTAAGGAAACAAATTATTCCCACAACAAAAATTACCTATGTAAGGAAAATATCTATCTTTATTGTCCGTTTCTCATTATTTCTGTGCTGAAAAGCAGAGAAAAACCTGGGATGAGGCACTTGGGACCAGAGTTTGTGCCTGGACCACTGCTCATGGTCAGGGCTCTGCTGTTTCTGCAGTTACACAAAACCACCTTAAGCTGTTCAGGAAATGTGAGCCCATAAATTTAAAGGGTTGAAACACAACTGAAGGACACTCAGCGTGCCCAGAAGTACGTGGGGAGGTTTTGTTTTCAAAGTTAATGTGTCCAGGGGGGTTTGCTCAGCTCCATTTGTGCTGGGGGTTGTACAAACACCTTCAAGAGACACAGGGGCTCAGTTCAGGTCAGGAATTTGAGACTTTCCTTCAGTCAGGAGGAAAAACCAGGAGCTGAATCCTATTCCAGCATCAGGACATGGCTGTGGTAGCTCCAGAGCTGCTGCTGAGGTCGGGTGGAAGCTCCCTGATACTCCTGGGATGGATCCAGGGGCTGGAGGCACAGCATCCCTGGCAGCTCTGGGTCACCTGCAGATCCCGGGGTTTTGTCTGATTCAGAACCAGATCAGCATCCAACGAGCAGCTCAGGGATTGTGCCAGGAGGTGGGAATTATGTTACAACCAAGCTTACAAAAACAGAGCTATCAACAGTGGGAAAACTGCTGGATTTGTCCCATTTCAGCTTCCTGGCCCTGGGTGATTTCCCAGCGCCTCTGACCAGCTCTGTGTGGCCACTTCCCACACAAACCCCGGCTTGTGCAGACACACAAACACAAAAGCAGCCAATCCACCCAAAGAAACAATTAAAACCTGAGGTTATAAGCCTGCATTAACAGCAGTGAGTCTCAGAAATGAGGGAGAAATTTCTCTGCATTGATTTCGCTGCGTGCCCTCCCTCTCCAGGGGCGTTTAATACGAGCCACGCTCATTGGAATTGTTTGCTGATCACACTCATCAGACTTCCAGTGCAGGCAGAAGGAATTTATAACCCTTCCAACAGCCCTGACCTTGGAAGGAGCTCAGATTTGGGCAAGGACAGCCAGGTGCCAGTGCCCTGGATAATCCTCATCCAAAGGGACAAGGGAACGGCAGCCAAGGTGCTCTTGAGTGGTTTTTTCTGCCTCTTTTCTTGACCAACACTTCAGAGGCAGCAGAACATTTTCAACCTCTTTATTACACACAAAATATTTCCTGGAAACAGGTTAAAAAAAAAAATCTTGCTTTTAAACTTTAGTTCATTCTTGAATACTGCCAGTATGGAGAAAAAAACACAAGAAAATGTCTGCAGATTTAAACAGGGAAAAAACGGTTTGTGTACAGAACTGGGAGCAGCCCCTGGCTGCAGTGATAGCACCAGCTCTGGATCACCCCATCCCACAGAGCTGGAATTGCTTGTCCCCGTTGGCTTTCCCCCCTCTTAATCCTTTTCTGCAGCTCTACTGAGTTCTTTACTTTCCTTTTATTATTTCCGGGGGCTTAAGTCAAGTTTTCAGTCAGGCTTCAAAGGGTCTGATACATTTTGTGCCTGTAATTCCTGGACACCAACAACTGCCAGAATAATGTTCTTGGGGCTCAGGAGGAGCCTCTGGAGGGGGAATGAGACATTCACAACTGCAGCTGATCCCAATCACGCTTCCTAAGGACTGCAAGGAGGAAATATTAATCTCCAGATGGGCTGTGCATGCTGAGGCTCTGCAGCAAATTGGGATATTCACACCTCAGTCTCGGAGAATGAGCTCACCCCAGGCCTGGCGAGGTCACCCAGAGCATTTGATGGGGTTTCAGCCACAAAATCTGTGCTGTGGGGGAATCTGCTCATGGCTCAGAAGGGGTCTGACTGCTTGGCTGCTCCAGATGCTGAGAGATTTAAATTCTCTGGAAGAATTTCCCCATGGAAAGGGCGGCCAGGCCTTGGATGTGCCCGGGGAGGTCTGGAGCGCCCATCCTGGAGGTGTTCAAGGAAGGATGGAGGTGGCTCAGTGCTCTGGGCTGGGGACAAGGTGAGCATCAGGCACAGCTTGGACTCAGTCTTGGAGGGCTCTTCCAGCCTCAGTAATGCTGAGATTCTGTGAAATAATCCTGCCCTGAACCACTGCAGGCTCTCCCAGCCCCACCCCACAGCAAGTGCTGGCAGCTGCTGCTTTTAGGGAGCCCCAAAAGGCATCAGCAGAGCACGGGAGCATCCCCAACCTGCAGCAGGCAGCCAGGCAGGGCTCCAGAGCATCCTCCCCAGCACATGAATTATTACCCAAACTTTCCTGCTGTCAGCACATTCCTCTCCACACAACTTCCTATTATTATTTTTTTTTTAATTTTTTTTTTTTTTTGGCAGACAACCCTGAAATTTTAAACAGCTCAATCTTACTCAAGTAATGCCACTGCCTCCGGGATGAACTTCCCATAAAAACCAACAATAATCCTTCCGCTGAGAATAGCAACCAACCCCCAGACAAGCCTTTTATGTTTGCCTTTGTTTGTTTTGAGTTTGGTGTCTTTAGCAGCTCTGACTTCCACCCTAATTCGCAGTAAAAACCTTTTATTTGTCTCGCAGAGGAAAAAGAGACTTAAGGCATCCTTAAACTTCACAGCAGAGGAGGGAGCAGCTCCTAAATCAGGGCAGGGAGGGAGGGTCAGTTCAGCTCATTAAAACCCAGGGTTCTTCTTGCTTTGAGCCCGTTTGTGCTGCTGGGATTCCTTCTGAGAACACCAAGAAATACCTGGAGTAGTGGGAAACCTCCCAAAATGAGAAATGAGTTACTCAGGCATCGCTGATGTGAAAAACTGGGGAGGAAAGAGAGAGAGAGGAAATGCTGCCAGAGCCTGGAGCAGCTCAGGGAGCCCTGCCCCAGGCAGGCTCTGGGCAGATGGAAACATGCCCAGCACCCTGGAATATTAAATTCAGCATTTCATGGAATCAAGGGATGGTTTGGGTGGGAAGGGACCATAAAAATAATTTCCTTCCCCCCCCTGCCATGGGCAGGGTCACCTCCCACCGCCCCAGGGTGGCCCCGGACTCGTCCAGGGATGGGATAGGATATTCCCACATCACCCCTTACTTCCCATGTCCTGTTCAGCGGGAAGGAAGAGTGAGCAGAGCTGTATTTCACCGTGAGGAAGGTCAAGATCTTGCCACCAGCACATGAATCAAAGCTTGGGTTCAACGAGCACATTACCTTGATAACTCCTCTGGTTATAAAACCCAGAATCAGATATTTCTTCCAGGTCCTGAGCAGCACATGTGCTCTTTCATAATTAATAGATTGCACAGTTTATAATCAATCATGGTTGAATTTACAATGCAAACTTTTAGCATCACAAAAACCCCGTGCCTGATTATCCAAAAATATTTATTCAAGATTAAAAAACATGTAGCATATGAATATTTTAATAAATATTAAATATTTATTTCTCCTTTCCAAAGCTTTTATAACTGGGCTTTTAATTAATCTGTCATTAAAAATTTATAGAGCCAGGTAGAGTTTTAAATGTAATTATTAAATGATAACTTTAAAGCTGCAGGTACTCACTTCTTTCTTGTGCCAGCACGGATGTTCGGTGGGAATGTTCAGTGGGAATGTTCACAGGAATGCTCAGTGGGAATGCTCAGTGGGAATATTCACTGGGAATGTTCAGTGGGAATATTCACTGGGAATGTTCAGTGGGAATGTTCACTGGGAATGTTCAGTGGGAATGTTCACCAGGAATGTTCAGTGGGAATATTCACTGGGAATGTTCAGTGGGAATGTTCAGTGGGAATGTTCACTGGGAATGTTCACTGGGAATGTTCACAGGAATGTTCACTGGGAATGTTCACTGGGAATGTTCACTGGGAATGTTCACCAGGAATGTTCAGTGGGAATGTTCAGTGGGAATGTTCACCAGGAATGCTCACTGGGAATGTTCACTGGGAATGCTCACAGGAATATTCACCAGGAATGTTCACTGGGACAGGGGAGAGCTGTGGCTGTGATCCAGAAGAGGGACAGATGCCAGCCCCATTCCCTGTTCCCCATCCAGGGGCTGGCTGCTCTCTTTCCCTGCTGCCTCCCAGCCCAGCGAGCTCAGGGACAGCTCTGGGACATTTCAGGGGCTCTGGCTGAGGCCCCAGCGCCTCCCTGGGGTCTCCCAGAGCAATCCAGAGTGCCCGACGTGTCCATACTCCCCATGGGATGCAGCCCAGCGCCCTCCCCGAGCCTGCAGAGGGCTGGGGTCCCTCAGCTGCTGCCCCCACCCTGCACGCACCCCCCAAACCCCCTGGGTGTGGCCAGCACTGATTTCCTGCTATCCCTAAGGCCCTGTCCTGCTGCCATCTGTTTTTCTGTCACACACGCCGTGTATGTGATCCATCTCTCTCCAGTGTCCCCTCTCCAGTGACATTACAGCTGGCTGCATTTGTTTCCTGCTGCATTTAATCACTAACACACAACTCTTATCTTTTTGGGTTGGTTTGTTATTAACACCACGTTTTACTCCTGCCCATTCCTGCAGGGATTGCTTGGATTTCCTCTTTGCAAGGAGAGCTCTGCAGGAGCAGATCCCTCCCTGCCTGCTCGGAGGGAGCCCTGCAGGGAGCGGCCAAAGGCTCCAAAATTCCATGGACAGGCTGCAACAACAGCACTTTAGTCCCCCTTTCCTTGGGCACAAGGCAGGGGAGGGACAGAGCCTGTCCCAGGGTGGGTTTGGGGCACACAGAGCAGGGGCAGCAGCGTGGGGAGAGTGGGGATCACTCACAGCACAGGAGGAAGGGCTTCTTACCCCCATTTATTTGATTAACCCCATTGATTCGATTACCCCCATTTATTTGATTAACCCCATTTATTTTGTTGCCCCCTCAGGGTCTGCTGCACAGAACCCCCGAGCAGGGGTGGATGTGATGTGCTCCAGCACCACCACACCTTCCCCTGCTCTGTCCCAGCTCCCTTTGCTTTGATCCTCACAATTTTCCCTCCCAGTGCCACAAACAAACTGCTGCTCCCAGCCCTTCTGCAGGGAGGGTGGCAGAGCAAGCTCTGCATGGGAGAAGTACTCAGAGAGAATATTAAACTAAATAATAGCAATTAATTAGGCTTGTGTAAAGCTATTAACCTTCAAATCCCTGTAGAAATAATAAGTAATGCTCAAACCCTCCGGGATGCACGTGATATTCCCCCATTCCAGGGAAGAGGCCGGGTTCCAGAGCAGTGGGATGGTTTCTGGTTTCTGATTTCTGGTTTCTGGAAACTGATTTCTGATTTCTGATTTCTGATTTCTGTTCTGATTTACTTCTGATTTCTGATTTCTCATTTCTCATTTCTGTTCTGATTTATTTCTGATTTCTGCCTGGGGCAGTGCTGCAGCAGGCTGGGATCACCCGCAGTCCCACAGACCCTGCTGCAGAGGAGGAGGGATACAGTGATCGCCACAGACACGGGAACCCCATTCCCAGCTGGTCACTGCAAACTGGGTTTGGGGAGCACCTCAGGAAAGGGATTTGCTGGAGCAGGTGATCCCAGCCGTGCTTTCCTTCTGCAACCCCCTGAGGTCACAAAGGGCTGATCTCTCTCCCCTCCTCCTCCTCCCCACCACTGCACCCGAGGGGAAAAGAGATCTTGATCTCCTCCTCAGCACCCTTCCAAGGGCTTCCTCAGCTTCTCTGGGAGAAGATCACAAAAGGAAAGCTGAGGCCCAGCTCCAGGGTCTCTCCGGGGTGTCACAGCCACAGCACCACAGATCTTGTGGGGTTTAAGCATCTCTGGGGCACACAGGGAGCATTTCCAGGCTTCCATCACCCTGTGGGGTCATTACTGCTTCCCCCACATCATTCCCACCCAGGAGGATGGGAAACCTGGAGGTTTTGCCTGCACCATCCCCCTGCTCATCGCTCTCAGCTCCATCCTGCACGGGCTCCCTGGGTTTTGGACACCTTGTCCTCCCATTCCCACCTTCACCCAGCCTGGCTCGGGGCACCAGGCCCTGGCACACTCAGTGCTGCTAACTCTGGTTCTGTTTCTGCCTAGAAACACCCACAAAACCCCTTCAATTCTCTGCTTCCAGCCCTGCCTCAAACCTGCCTCACTGCCATGTGTGCAAACGGCTTCAAAAGTGAGACTGTCCCAGTCCCAAAGCCATTCATTTCAGCCTGGGCTCCCAGTGCCATTATTCCCAGCCTTGTCCTGTATTTCCTATGGATTTGAGGCAGATTGCAATGGGATTTTGCCATTGTGGCTCATTCTCAGTTAACACACAAAGAAACGTAAGCCCGTGGCTGAGTTCCCCACACACACAATTAAATTAAGTGGGGAATTAATGAAATAACAACTCTCCCCAAAGCTTTTGGGGCTGGGATTGCCCCTGGGTGACTCTGAGGAACCCTGGGCTGGGGTTTTTGCTGCTGTTCACATGGAAATCCCAGCTCCCTCCCACGCTGGGCAGGAGCAGCTCCGTGCTGGGGCGCCCGTTCTCGGTTGTGGGGGCTCAGTTCCCTCCAGAGCAAAGGTTCTGTCTCAAAAAGTCCCTGCAAACCCCTGGAATTCTCTGGCATGGAGGCTCCCAGAGGAAAGCAGAGCTCAGGATGCAGCTCAGGGCACAAGGGGAGGGCTCAGCCCTGGCAATCCTGGCTCTTCAGGGGTGCAAGATATCCTGCCCTGCTGTGATGGAAGTGCTCTCCTCCAACAATCTGCCTTTAATGGGGTTACTATTGCAGAGGGAAAGCATTTTATATGGAACCAGGTTTACATTATCCTGCTATTCGGAGATCTAGCTTGCAATGCTGTTCAAATCCTTTAATCCATAAATAGGATTCCAGCCAGAGCTGGGCTGCCTTCCAAAACTGTAATCTCCAGTATATGAATTATTACAAAAAGATTAGGGTGTTTCAAGTAATAACATTTCAAATAAATCAGCTTTCATGAAGGAACAACAAACTAATATTGGAAATAACAATATAAAGACATTTATAGAGCCACTTGCTGGAATAACTTCTCTAACCAGGGGGATTCTTTGCTCATTTACATTTTTTTTTTTAATTTGTGGAGCAGACCTTTGTGCCCTCTCTGCTGGGCAGAGCAGTGAAGGTGCTGCTGTCTCAGATGATCCCTTGGAGTCACAGCTCTGTTCTTTGGGGACAGAGGGATGTGCTGCTGCTGCTGCTGCTGCTCTCTCCAAGCCCTCAGCTCTCCCTAATGGTCAGATAATCCTGGAGCCCACAAGCGCTCCCCCAACTCCATTTTAATCATGATGAACCAGGAGTTTAATTATGATTCCTGGTGCATTTGCAAAAGCCCCTCCTTTCCACACCCCCCACATGCAGGCAGAGCTTAATTCTCCCCCCTTGATTGTTTCCTGCCTTCTTTGGCCATGGTTCCATGATAAATTCCTTGTACTTTGCTTCCCTACAAAGTGTATGGCCTCTGCAAATCCTGCCTGGCTTTTTAAAGAAAACTTATTCCAAACCTGTGCATCCTAAAAATAAACCAAGCCTGGGGCCAATTAGGAGCCCCTGGTTTGAATTCAGGCCTTGGAACACCATTAAAAGGGGGAAAAGTTCCTGCCTGGGATTGCTGCCTGTGCTGGGACCACCAGACCCCAACAGCAGCCCCAAAAAATCCTCCTGGTACTCCCTTCCCATCCATTGTTCTGGTCCTTGTAAATGAACCACCCGAGACTTCTGAAATCCAATCGCACCCAAAGCCCCTGAAATTAGATCTTTAATAAAAGATACTCTGGGTATTATCAGCAACAGCTCTCTTGGATATTTTATATATATAAAACAAAGTTTGATGGCCTCCATAATTTTTGGTGAGCTCCTTCAGCCACTCAGCTGTGATTTACACAGGACATTTTGCCCTTTATGGGATAAATTACACCAGGACACACAGGAGAGTGAAGAGCAGGTGAATCAGACTTCCAAAGGTCTCCTGACAAGCAAAATTAGAGACAGAATGAATTTCTGTTGTAATGCAGTGGATGCAGGGCAAAGCTGGCCCCACACAGGTGATTTCCAGAGCAGCCCTGCGAGGTCACAGCCCCAAACCCTGGTGCTGAACTCCCCCCTCCCCACGGGGCAGCCCCATCATTAAAATCACAACCTCTGCAAGCCCCTCCGTCACTCCAGGCTGAAATATTCTCAGTTAAAGGTTAAAATAACAAACAAAGCCCACCCTGCCTGCTCTCCTAATGGCCAGCACCACAAACAAGCCATAATCACAGCAAATACAGCTCTTTTTGCCTGCCTGTAATTTTTTTTTTTTTCTGCTGTGCGTGAAGGTGGAGAGCAGCACCTTGGGTAACACACACAGACAATGTTATTTCTCCCCTGGAATTCATCTTTCAGGCATTTCAAATCGAGCTGAAACTTTGACATGCAGGCTGTCAATTCAGGGAAGAATGATTATTATTCTGAGAAAATTAAATAAATCAGGTCAGGCTTTACCACCAGCTCTGCCACCCACTGTGCAGACAGCTCCCAGTTCCTCCCTGCCCTGCTCCTGGGCACCTTCCACTCAAACAAAGCCCCAAAATCTGCCCCAGGAGCACTTCCCAGGGATCTGGGCACAGCAAGCTCCAGAACTCTGTGAAAAAAAATCAAAAATACCGCCAGCAAACCCCAGCAATAAAGAGCCAGAAGCATTAGTGGGTGCAAGGACTCCAGCAAAGCAGCACAAGCCCAGTTTATACCTTTCACTGGTGTAAAAGCCACCTCAATCCTATTTGCTCCTGAGCCAGCAGCAGGCAGAGCCCTTCCTCAGCTGAGTCACCTCCCAGGCTCACCAAAACCCAAATGTTTCATTTCCTCTGCTCCAGGTCATGCACAGCAAAGGTTCCCTGCACTTCCTCATCTCCTGCACAGAATGTGGCTCACACCCTGACTCTCTGGGGGTTTCTACACCATTTTTCCTCACACCTCTTTTATTTTCTGGCTGAAGGAGATGGGCTGCTCCAGGGAATCTCTGGTTCTCTTTTCAGATTCATCCTCTCACCCAGAAAGCCCCTCAGAGCCCTCAGGGGAGCTCCCCTGCCTCAGATGGCCATGAAGCAGGGTCAGAGCCACCCCTGGGCACCTGCAGGAGCTCCTGGGAGGATCTGGATGTTCCTGGATGTTCTTCCCATGCCTGGGATAATTCTTACTCCCTGTGAACAATTCTTAGGAGCTCTCACTTATTTGGGGTTGGAAGATGATCTTTAAGGTCCTTCCAACCCATTCTGTGATTTATGAACTCTTTCTCACCAAGCTGAGGGTGCTCAGCTGTGAATTCCCCGGCAATGGGATCGTTATTTCATGGATAGCACACACTGCCATCCCCACCCTGGACACAAAACTGCCAGGGCCCCTGGTGAACAGGGATAAAATTGTTTCCTTGCATTTGCCAGGGTTTTTAATGCCCTATCATTAGATCCTGATTGAGGCAGATTAAATAAAAGCCACCTTGCTCAGCTTTCCCCTCACTCCTCCTGTTTCCACCTGACTCAGGAGTCAATGAGGCTTTTATGCATATTTTACACTGGGATGTGGCATTCAGATAAAATAATAACAACATCTGACAAAGTTTATTGTATTAAATAGAAGGTTGAGAATTCTTTTAACCTGCCCTGCGTGCAGAGCTGGCTGTACTGTAACAACAGAAAATAGCACAGATCACTGTGAAATAATTTGCTATTCATTTAGCTGTCAGGTGTGCTTTGGAACAGAAGCTCTAGCACAATTCAGCTTTAATAAATAGATGCTTAAAATACACCTTGTACTCTGTAACCATCTTAAACGTAAAACCTCAATCAGTAACTCCAAAAAACACCAGCCCTGCAGCAGGTTTTGCCATTATTGAACCTTTTTGTCCCAAAACCTGGCCAGGAGCAGTGAATTCTCTGCACTGAGGGCTGGGGTTCGTTAGCATTTCAGACAGGCTGTAATTAGCACGGTGGCACCGTGGGGATTCTGCAGCTCAGGCTCAAACCCACAAGTCCCCGTGTGCCATTTGTGCCCCGTGGCAGAGGGCTGGCACAAAGCCCCTGTGCCCCAAGGGGGGCCCCACTCTGCCCTAGCCCTGGCAGGAGCCCCCCAAAAGCCCCAGCAGATGGGGAGGGGAGCTGGAGGTGCAGACACAGCTGAGCTTGAACCTGCAGGGCAAGGAAGGCTGAGGCTGCAGCCTAAAAATCCCCCCGGAGCTGCTGCCAGGCCAAAGCCAAACCCCAGCCAGGGATCAGTGCCCAGCTCTCAGTCCAGGATGGGCAAAGAGAAGTTCTCATGAGACTTTCAGACATGCAGGAGAAGGTTTTGAGGCTTTTTCTTCCCAAATGCTGAGATTTTGGGTTGAGCTGGAAGCTGGGAAGGGCTGGAGGAGACCCAGGCTGTGCTTGGGAGCCTCAGTTCCTCATCAAAGTCAGCCCTGGAGGCTCCTCCACCCCAAGTTAAACCAGCCACATGCTCCCTACCCTGACATTTTTCAGCTCTGTGGTGGTTTTGGAGCCTCTCTCAGTTTTCCACTGCTGGGATTAAGCTCTTGGTTGCTTTGGAGCTCTCCTCCTCTCCCTCTCTGGTCTAACACCTTGCTAAGTGCTGGTGCTCAGCTCAGCACCCTGGGGCTGGTGTGACCGTACCTAAGCAGGCTCCAAGGTCAGATCAGCTGCTCCCTGAACTTTCCATGGCCAGCTTTAGCTCAGCTCAGCCTGGCAGGGCTGTTTCCTTCTCCTGATAACTGGGTGTGCAGCGCAGAGTGCAGAGAGGGTTGTAAAAGCACTTCAGGATGATTTGGTTTTCCCCTTCCTGGATGAGGACAATATTCCAAGGACACAGCTTTCAAACACTGCATCCACTGAGGGCTCTGGCTGCTGGGTCATTTATTACCCAGTGCTGCAAAACCCGAGTGGAGAGGTTGAGTTAAAGTTATTCTGGAATTCCTTGTGACCCTAAGTCAGCACTGGAAATGTCTCCCTTTGTATTATCTAAATTCTCTTTCCATATTCTCCCAGTTTTGCTGTGCACATCCATCAATAAGACGCCTCAGAACTCTGCTGAGCCCTCCTGGGTAGAATCTTCCTGCTCCCAGTTAACCCCAGAGCAAGGTCCCAGTTAACCCAGAGGTGCCAGCAGTGATCTATGGCTCTGCTCCCAGCCTGGCCCCTGCAGCTGTGGCACAGCGAGGTTTGGGGCTGAGGACTGGAAACACAACCCCAAATTTCATATTTTAGGGTTCCATGCCAGCCTTGTAGCAGGATGTGGTGGACTGAGGAATGAACTCGATGCCCTGGAGGAAATCAGTGCCCTAAATGAGCTTGAAAGGTCCCAAGAGAGGACAAATCTGTTTGGGTGAGAAGAGACCTTAAAAATCATCTCATCCCAACCCCTTTCCATGGCAGGGACACCTTCCACCCTTCCAGGATGCTCCCAGCCCTGTCCAGCACTCCCAGGAGATTTGGTGCAGCTGATCCAGCATGGGGATAAGGGCCAGAATCCTTTTTATCTGAACAGGTCTGAGCCTTTCCAACCTCTTGCAAAGCTCAGCCACGAGTGCAGCCTCTTGTCACCCTGCAGCGGCTCCCTGAACGCTCCCAGCTCCTTTAGACAGGATCCCACCAACATCTGAAATTCCTTTTGCCACATTTGTGCATTTTCTCAGTAACTTTTTTCATTAGTTAGTCTTTTTAAATAGAGTCCCTTTGCTTTGATCCTCACAGTTTTCCCTCCCAGTGCCTCTGATAATTTTTTAAAGGCATCACGGTAACTTTGAAACCTTCCCCACGTCCTGGCTGAGTTTCCTCTCAAACCTTTAGGAATTGTAAATGTGACCTTGCTAAGGAAATGCAGGAAGTGTCATCTCTTCTAACATATAAGACAGGCAAAGGCTGTAATTTATAAGGCTGAGTACAAAGGGCTGTTTTTCTTTGAGCTAATTAACTGGAAGAAGAGGATAACTAATTAACTGCAGAGACACCCAAGGAAATATGAGGTTGCAGCAAAGCCCTGTGACTGTGGATGCTCCTTTTCATCTCGTGGATGGATTGCTGGGCCTGAGCTGTGCCAGGGGCAGGAGCAGGGCCCTTCCCTCTCCTCTGTGTCCCTGAAAACTGCCCTGGGAGTTTGGGATCCCAAATCCCACAGGCTGCAGTGGGGAACCTGCCAGGATGGAGTCGGGGTTGCACTTCCCAGGATGAGGCTGGACTTAATTCCCATTCACACACCCCAAAAATCCCAGTGATTCCTGGATCCCTCCCAAACTCAGGCTGCTGTTACTGAGAGTTCCAGCCCAGCTCCTGGCCTGGCACCATGCTGCAATTCCAAGGAATCCTCTCCAGATTTTTGGAGGTGCAGCCAGGGAAACTGAGGAATCTCCAGTGGTCACTGCCTTCCCTGCCTCCCTCCTCTGGAAATCCATCAAAAGGCACTTTTAGAGGAACAGGCTTCAAAATAAGGAATCAGTGAGCATGCACTTGATAAGACCCACAGAATTAATCACAATAAATGACACTGTTTAATGGGGAAAGTGGTACCTGCCCTGGCTGTTACCCAGGGAAAAAGTGGTTCAATTAAAAGCTACCAAGATATTTAGGAATTTTCTAGGCAGATGCAGTTTCTTGCTGGATTCTTCAATCTGGCCTGAGCTGATAAAAGGGCAGCAGGAAAATCTGTGCAGGGAAAACCCCTTGTCCTGAGGAGAGAACGATTCTCTGGGCTGGCTCTGGCAGCAGGAATTTGCTGGGTGTTTCACAGTGCAGGGCAGGTGCAGCCCAGCTTTGCCCTCCTGTGTCTCTCAGTGCTGTTTTGGGGTGATTCCCAGTGACTCAGGTGGGACTGCCAGGCCTCCAGCCACTGCTTTTCCTAGGAAAAATTCCCAATCTCCCCCAAACCCTCTGAGCCTCCATTTGCTTTCAGTGCCTTTATTTAAATCCCCTCTGCCTCAGTGGGACGTGCCCATGGAGCCTCCCAGAGGGTCACACCTGGCAATTCCAGGCTGGGCTCAGCTCCAGCGGGAATTTCCCCCTTGCAGGATATCCCAAATGCCTCTCCCAGTGATGTTTGTGTGCCCAGCACAAGCACTGGGTGTCAGGGGCCATAAAAGTGAGAGAAACCAAGGTGCTGCACAAACACAGCGCCCCATTCCCCGCTGGCTGCTGCAATTGTTATTCCTCGTACCAGGAGCGAGGAGTTCCATAAATTCCATGGTTCTGAGCTGCTCCTGGGAGTGCTCAGGATCTTCTCCAAGCCCCAAACTCTCAGGCAGCAGCAGGCTGGGATTTAATGGCTACAGACACGTCCTGAGCTGCCCGGGAGCAAAGCTCCGCAGCCCCTCTGAGGATGGAGCTCCATGAACAGCACGACCACGAGGGTGCTTCATTTCATTCAGCTCCACAAACGCCACAATTCCATCTGCTGCTGGAGTGTTCTTCCATGGAGTCCCAGCCCAGGCTGTCCCTGGGGCAGGAGGGACCCCAAACACACCCCAGGACTGGGGGTTTTGGTGATTTGTGAGGGGAAATCTCTGGGAAGGGGACACAACACATAAAGCTGGACCATGAGGGAATTTTCCCGTTTTTTTGGCCAAAGGAAAAGCAGTCCAGGATCTCCCTGAGGAGGAGAAGGAGATTTTCCTGCCCTCTCCCACCCCCAGGGTCCTGTCCAGGCTCTGATCTCTCAGCTGCTCTCCCACAGCCACAACGACCTCATTTTCATCTGCTCTGACATTTTCCTTTCCTTTGGTACCCAGGGCTTGAAAAAAATTATCCAGGTGCTCTGCCTTTTCCTTTCTATTCCCACAGCAAAGTGAATCATAAAAACCCTGAAATCAGAGCAGGGAAAAACGACCTTTTAGGCCATTCCAGTTCCCCTCAGGGCAAGAGCCGCCAGGATTCCCACAGTCTGTTTGCAGGAGCTTCAATCAGTTCAATTTTCATACTGTGGGTCACAGAGGATTAGACAAGAGAAAGGGCTGGGGAAGCAGCTCATCCTTTGTTTTTATCAGCAAAATTCTGTTCTGGGCTAAACCAGCGGGAAACCAGGAGTATTTTGCTGAATGCTGGATAATTCTGGGTTCCTGTACCAGGGAGATCACATAGAAGTGTCCTGAATGTGAAATTCAGCTTGGCTTAGGCTGGTGGTGTGGCTGCAGCTCCCAAGGCTTCCAGCAAGGCTTGATGTGACTGCTCCCCCCTGGCAGCTGTCCCTGTCCCAGAAAAGTCATTAAATCACCCCAGGATGGGCTGCAGGTAACTTTGCAGAAGATAACCGGAGGATTTAGAACCTTAATTCCCTCTGTCTGTCAAACCCAGGTGATCTCTGTCACCGGTGAGCACAGGACCCAGCCACTGGCTGTGCTCCCTGCTGTCATTCCTGCCAGGAATGGCTCCAAATCCCTCTGAGCTGGCTGGAAGCAGGTTTGGGGCACATCCCAACACATCCCAGCAGCTCCAGGGCTTTCCAGAGCTGCCCAGGCTGGAGCCCTGGGAGTTATGTCAGAGCAGGTAAGCAAAACACTCTGTATAAACCCGGCCCAAACTGTGTTAAATCTGTGTTATTTAAATAACCTGTTTAAAGATAATTTTTCTTTATTTAAAGAAAATGTGGCTCTGGAAATGCCTGAGTGAGGACAAGGAGAGCAAGATGGCCACACCAGGGAAAAGGGCTCATGAAGACCAGGAGAATTCATCCCCTGACTGAATGGAGCTGTGCTGGATTCCAGGACTGGATGTCTGCTGGGAGTTGGGATTGTGGAGCTGCAGGAGGCAGAGAAATTCCAGTTTCCAGCCCCAAAAGGCTGGCAGGGGTGAGGGTGGCAGAGGGAGGAGCTGCTCTGAGCCTGCCCGGGGCAGGAACTGGCTCAGCAGAGCCGCGGCTGGGGCTGGCAACACCCCCAAGGGAGGGCTTGGGAGTCCAGATGAGGAACAAGGATGAGAACAGCTGCATCCTGCATGGATCCTCCTTCCCACAGGGAATGCAGGAGATTCCAGCTCTTTGGAGTAGCATGAGCTTGGGGCAGGGTTAGATTGTTCTGCATTTTGACCTGGTTTTGTAATTATCGCTCCTGCAGAGACAGACGTGTTGTTTAAATATCCTCTGATTTGCTTTCAGAGATCATAAACCCTCTTTATTATCTGCTGCCATGTATTACAGACAGATAATGACTGACTTTTGCCTTCCCACTCGGAAAAGTGCATTTAATTTGGTGAAATAATGGAAGCATTTGTTCATCTTTAACACCATTTTCTGTGCTTCGTTCCCTTTTACCTCACAGGAGCCTCCTCTGGAGTCCTCTCCCGTGGTTCCTCCTGCTGCAGCTCCTGGGCACAGCTGAGGGCACTGGTGTGGGGACATCCATCCAAAATCCCATGACAAAACTGCTGCCAGGGCGTCCCAGGGAAGGGTTTGGTCCCAGGTTTGGTCTGTTCCATTGGATGCACACACGGCACCGATGCTTTTCCCAAATTCCTGCCAGGGCAGGATGGCGGCCAGCACCGAGCCATGGGCACAGCCAGGAGCTCTCTCCACCCCTCTGGGACTGAAGGGAAAACCTTCCCCCAGCCCAGCAAAAAGCACCCAACCCCAGGGGTCGCTCAGCTTTCCCAGTTTCCTCCATCTGTGGGTTTGTTCCTCTCAGATATTCCCTGAGAAAAAGGCTCCATTCCATCATTCTGAGCAGATCTCAGCTCTGGCTTTATGCAGGCACAGCACTTTTTTCCAAAAATGATATTTGCAAAGCTTTTAAAAATATGAAATAGTTCCTGCTCGTGCTTTGGCGAATGTATCAATTATTTTTAATTTCTCCAAACTGCTACTGTAGCATACAAATAGAGCAGAAATCAGAGGGCTTTTTTTTCCCTCAAGAGGAGGCTTTGAGCATCCCCAGACAAATACAGAGGGGGAGGAGAACTGTGACAGTGGCTTGTTCCCTACGTATTTCTAGCTGCTTTTAAGGCAGTTGCTGTTTGTATATTCTATTATCTGGCTAATTATTCATTCTCTCTCCGGCACGAGGTTTGCTCTGGGTGTTTTATTGTTGTTTGTGTAGCAGGGTGTTTGCTTAAGAGCTCTGCAGACACCCAGCAAGAGGCAGGTTTGTGATCTTCAGAGAATCTGGGATGGTTTGGGCTGGGAGGGAGCTCAAAGCCCTCCCAGAGCCACCCCTGCCCTGTCCCAGGCTGCTCCAGCCCCATCCAGCCTGGCCTGGGACACTGCCAGGGGTGCAGAGGCAGACCTGAGGATGGCATTTCCCATAAGAGCCCAGAAATTTGGGGCACTTCCCCTCGTTCTGCTGTCTGTAATTGCTCTGAGGCCAGGAGCTGCTGGCAGATTAAATTTTACAGCCCATGTGACACACCAAGGCCTTGGTTCAAAAACTCCTGGTGCTCCAATTATCCACATTCTGCCAGCTCAGGTGTTAGGGATAGGTGCCCATTAGTCCCAAGGAAAAGGATTTGCCAGCCCAGGGCAGAAATCGGGGATTAAACCCAGCCATGAAGGTGAGAGGGAGCAAGAAAGGGGAAAATAATCAGGGAAATGCATCCAGAATTCCAGATCCCACCCCTGCTCCAGGAGGGGAAGCTCGGGAACACTTTTAACCCACAAAGCAATTACTGCCAGAATATAAAGTACATCAATAATGAGGGGCTTTTGGTGCTGGCAGAGCTTTGCTCAGGAGTGAGCAGAGAGGTTTGAGCAAGGATCAGCCATGCCAGAACCCCCCTGTGCTCAGACTGGCACCCACTGGAATTCTGCACGGAAAACTGACTCAGCAGAAGGGAGCTTTGTACCCCAAACCAGCCAGAGAAGCACCTGCAGGAAGGGTTTTGCTGTTTTCTCCCCAGGAATCCTGTCAGATTTGTGTTTTAAACCCCACTCCAGCCCAAACTGGAGCTAAATCCCAGCATGGCTCAGCTGGCCAGGTCCCTCCTGGGGGGAAAACACATTGAGCTTTTTCCTACATGGAATTTTTCTTTTTTTAAAAAAAGGAGAAATTATAATTATTCTGGGAGAACATTTCATTTGCTTGTTAAGTGAAATTTGAAGGGGAAACTTTAATGATGGTGGGAAGAAAATCAGATCTTCTTGTTAGAGTACGTTCTGAGAGAACCCGTGCTGGACAGCACATTAAGCATCAAAGACTCATCAGTGATTCATAGGAGAGTTTTTTTCTCAGTGACATGAATTATTTTCACGGGAAAAGATATGAAGATATCTTAGATGAAGAAGAGGAGTGAAGACTTCTTTATTTCTGTGCTTGGGAAAGAAATGGCATATAAATAAACCTTCGATTTAAAGGGCATTTGAAAAACAACCTGCAAACTTATATTTATTTTTCGTTCTGTTAGCACAGAAAAATAAGTTCTAATCCCTCAAATTCAGCTTGGAATTGCAAATTGGTTGATGTGTTTGCAACTGAGCTGTGGGAAAATGGATATACAGTGCAGGTTGGTTTGTATTTTTCTTTAATAACTCCTTGCTTAGAGGATGGGGCACATTTATCCCGGGTTGGGTGGGATCTGCTCCCACCTCCCAGCGCTGATCCTGCTGCCCTGGGGTGCTGTTAATCCCTCCTTGATTTATAGGTACTTATCACCTATTGATAAGAGTTCAGCTAAAATCAACAGTGCCTGAATAATAATATTATTGTTGCTAATAATCCCCTTTCTGAGGCAGGATCTCGCACTGTTAATTAGGCATGACATAAATAAATTAAGCCTCCCTTCACAGCAGCACTTACTGGAGGTTCTCTCACAAAGAGGGACACTGAGGCAAGGAGAGTTAATCTGCTTCCATTTGCACACTCCTGATTCGGGAATAATTCCCGACGTGCCCCGGAAGGCGCATGAGGCGCGGCTGATCCCGCTAACCCGATTTGGGACAGGACAGAGCACGGGCAAAATGCATTTCCACGGGAGATCCCATGGCCCAGAGCTGGGTGCGGGTGCTGGCAGCCAAGCTGTGCCTTTTCCCGTTCCCCAGCACCATTCCCAGGGAATTCTCCCTGCTCCCAGCCCGTGCTTGCAGCTCCCGCCTCATCTCTCGGCTGTGCCGCTCCAGGATCTCCGAGGAGGATGGGAACAATTACTGTAATGCAAATAATAACTCTGGGATGCTAATGAAGGATACAATTAAAGGCAGCCAAGCATTTATCCCTGGAAACATCCTCATAAATCTGAGGATGCAGCTCAGACGAGCAGGAGGCCCTGCAGGCCGTGCCCCGGCGCGGCTGTGCCGTGCTGGGAGCTCAGGGTGCTGAGAAGGGCTCCTCTGCCAAAGCCACCCCAAAAACCCACTCTGAATTCCCCTGCTGCCACTCACAGGAAGGCACAGAGGAGACAGGAGCAGCCAGTGTCAGACACCAAGGTCTGTAAGGCTGTCACCCATCACAGTGCGCTGTGCCAGCCTGTGGCTTGTGGGGTTTCCCCCACCCGGGGCTGCTGGGGCTTTGCAACCCCTGATGATTTGTGTGACCCACAAACAGAGCAGAGGGGCTTTGCTCTCGGCCTCCAGAGGCTGTTTATTGTTTCTTATCACAAGTTTCAAATCAGGAATGGCACAGGCTCTGCACTCTTGGAAAACACACCAGCAAAAGCCTCCAAAGGCTCAAAATGTCTGGATTTATACAAGAGAAGGTGACCAATTACTTGATACCACGTTCCTAAGACGTCTGTTGTTATTACTCTGCTACCAATACCTAATTATTTGTCTGCTCACACAACACCTGCACTGTGGCCAATTCTATCCAATAACTTTGTGCTCCCAACACTGCAGAACATGGAGTAGGTGAAGAAGGAGAAGGGAAACTGAGGCAATGCCCACAATTCTCCATCTTGAGTCCTCACCTACATCCATCCTATATAAAACCCAAAATACACATTTTTCACCAAGTGACACACTCCCAACCACACCACTGTCTAATTCACACTCTGGCTGTTTGCTCTCCATCCCAAAGCCTTGGAAGCTTTCTCCATGGACAGAGGTCAAACCCAGTGTTTTCCTGGGGGTCAGAACCTTCCAGGACAGGCAGAGAAAATATTCCCTGCATCCCTGATTCCCACAGTGGCTGGGCCACTCTCAGTCCCTCTCCCAGTGCATCACCCGAGGCTCCTGGTACAGATCCATCACTGCACTCCCTGCAGTGACCACCACGCTGCTCTCTCAGGCCTGAACCCAGCAGCTGTGAGCTCCTGAGTGGGCAAAACCCTCGAATCTCTGCTCCCTTCCTCCTGCTTTAGGAAGTGCTGGAAATTCCTGGGAAGGCGATTTCTGCCTGCCAGTTCCTCTCCCCCTCGCCAGCCCCCAGCTCTCCTCCCATCCAGGAGTTATTAGATGACATAACACTCGCTTTGCTGAAATATATTATTCAAACTGAGTGGCTTAAAATTGAAATGCTCCCATGGTCATGAACCCTGGCTGCAGTTAAAAATAAATCCCTTTATCCGTGCCGCATCCTCGGCTCCGTGTTTTCCACCAGAAGTCCTTTAAAATACTCCGGACTCGGAGCCTGAACGAGATCAAATGTGACTTTTTAAAAATAGGATGCCTGCTCCTCTCCCTTTGCCTCCTCGGGCCGACAATGGGAGATAAATTTGCTCGGCAGGCCCCCTTTGTGGGCCGTGCTGCCGAGGCAATTTGCAGTTTGCTGTGGAAAAGGCATCTCACGCCACATTTATCACCCCCCGCCGCCGGCTACCATCCAGCCCCTCGCAGGCACCGAGCAGAGGTGCCGAGCACGGCTCCTGCATTATTATTCCACATAATAATGGCTGTTCAGGGAAGCAGCAGACAAATATAGAGTCTATTCCAGAAAGGCTCAGCTGGGGAGCGGAGGTGGAGAGCCGGAGGGTGGGAGGGGAGCGGGGGGAAAATGAATAAATGTGTTTGGCAAACGAGGCCTTGCCCTTGCACTGCCTCTGCCCTGGCTCCCAGCTGGGCATGGAAATGCTCAGGGGTGGCACCAGGGCTTGCTGGCAGAGGTGTCCCCTGCCTCCCCCAGCGGGGATGTCCCTCTGCCCAATTCCTGTGCCCTGCAGAGGTGGCATCGCTCAGCCTGAGTGGCTCCAAACAAGGGCTTGAGCTGGGAAAAATCAAATGTAATAACAGAATAATGAAAATGCCTGACTGCAGTAGAGGTCAAGGCACTGAGAAGTTAATTACCAGCTGGTGGGCACAAAGGAAGTCACCAAGGAATCCAAAATTCTGTGGTTTCACCATTGCAATTTGGCGTCCATCTCCCATATATGCGTGGATCCTTTTCCTCTACCATAAACTAAAAGCTAATTCATCCTGTAGAGACAGCAGAAGAAGCTGTGTTGCAGATTATAAACAGATTTAGATGATCAGAGGACAGTTCTGTGCTTTTATATGGTTATTTTTTAAGGTTTAAAATCAAAAGAGAGATAACTTTACCAACGAGAGCTCACAGGCAGACACTCCTTTATCTTGCCATCCTACACACTCCCAACCCAGAGCTTTGCTGGAAATCTTTGCTGAGTATTTTGGGTAGCAAATGCCTGGTGAGGAGACATTCTGAGCATGTCAAGTGGAGGAATTTTTCTCACATGCCTTCAAAAAAAAAAAAATTCCTCTCATGTTTTGTGAATTTCACATCTGTGAGGGTTTTATTTTTTGAGGGTTTTATTTTTTGAGCTCCAGAATGAAACACAGGCTGCTGTCTGAAGTTGTGGGGTTTGATCCTGGGATTGCTTCATCTCGGGGCCTTGGCAGTGTCCCTGCCTGACACTTGTCATTACCATTCCTCTCCATCCCCCTTCCCCTCCCTGGCAGCTCCTCCAGTCATGTCAATACTCATTTTTCTTTGCCACAGTAAGTTGGTTAATCAGACCTTTGAAAGCAAACTTTCAGCTGGGTATTTGTATGCAGCCCCTCGACAGAAATGCAGATTTAAGGAGGCAGCCATATGCAGGCGTGAAGGGAGCAGCTGTTGTACAATCAGGGGTAATTTAAAATCAGGGGGAAGGTGAGAGAAGGACGACACGAATCCAAAGTCAAGGGATTTTTGTTGTTGCTGCAAACACAGAAATGATGTTTTACTTCACACCTCCCGGTCCCAGGGAGGAAACAGCGCTTGTCTTCTGGGTCAGTGCCACCAAATGCCACCTCTCCATTCCCAGATGTCATTTCAGAGCTGTGCCGTGGTTTCCTGCACTGGATGGAGAGTTCATCCCACATGTTTTTCATCTTCCAGCCTTTTGGAAGAAAGAGAATTCCTTAAAGTTCATCCAATTCCAACCCCTGACACAGGCAGGGATCCCCTCTCTTCACTGCCCAGAAAGGCAGAACTCCCTGGGAATTGCTGGGTCTCTGTTTTCCTGGCCAGGAAAACCCAGCAGAAATAGGATTAATTCCTCTGGGACCTATGGATCAGTGGGTCAGGATGAAGCAAGGGCAGAGCTTTGGGCTGGCTCCACATCCAGGAACCAGGACTTTACCTCCCCATCCCTTCTGGAGCTGCCAGCCTCCCACATCCACAGAGATCAAGTTTTGCCTTCACTCATTTTAAATGGATCAAGAAAAGAAAATAAGAGTAATTTTTTTCTTTTTTTTATTTTTTTTTCTGCAATTCAATGCAATCCTAATCAATTGTGACAGGACCTAGAGAATATTTTCACGGTGCCAATTATTTAAAGGGCAAAGATGCCACAGTGCCATTAAAGGAACAGCTCCTGCAGCTCTCGGGGACACGGCAGAACAAGGTACTAAATGTTGTTCCAGTCGTTCCATGAAATAAAGGATTGGGTCATTAACCTTACCAATGTCAATGTGTTGTCACTATCAAATTCAGCTAAATGAGTGTCCAAGGTAATAGTGAGGAGCTGCTTCCCACTGAGCAATGCATTAATACATTAGTGGCTGCTAATGCTGAGGGGCTGAGCGAGGAGCTGGGAGCTGAGCCAGGAGGGGATGGAAGGGACAGAGGCAGAAACCCAGAGTGGGACAGGGCCAGAAACCCAGAGTGGGACAGAGCCAAAAACCCAGAGTGGGACAGAGCCAAAAACCCTGAGTGGGACAGGGCCAGAAACCCAGAGTGGGACAGGGCCAGAAACCCTGGGTGGGACAGAGCCAGAAACCCTGGATGGGACAGGGCCAGAAACCCTGGGTGGGACAGGGCCAGAAACCCTGGGTGGGACAGAGCCAGAAACCCTGGGTGGGACAGGGCCAGAAACCCTGGGTGGGACAGGGCCAGAAACCCTGGAGGGACAGAGGCAGAAACCAGGGGCAGGGCTGGGTGGCCAGCAGCAGATTTATGCACTCCCACACGCACTCCCCAGTCCATGAAATGGCTAAATGGCAAATTGATGGCAGCCAACTCCAGAGCTGTAAAGATGCATTACGGGAGCAAATGTTTGCAAACTTCCTTCGGAGCAAGGCTGCAGCTCGGGATATAAATATCCCTGACGAGCTGCCCGTGAATCCTCGGCGTGAGAGTCACTTTTTCTCAGCTCTCCTAAAAACTGCATCTGCAGACCCCGTTCTGCTGGGATCCCCCAGGGAACTGGGAAGACTCCAACACCTCCCGTGCCCCAGGGAGGGGGATGCTCTGGGATCTGGTGCACCCCTGAGCCAAGGAATCAATTCAGGGATGGCTGAGCTTGATAACCCCTGGCACGGATGTGTGTGGAGAGGGGAAAATAATTTCTAGGGAAAATGGACACTGCTCCAAAGAGGAAAACACTGGCACAGAGAAAAAAATATTAAAAAATTCTTTGCCACTGTAAGATTCCAGTATTTTCAGGTAAAAGGAGAGGGAAAGGAAATGTTCCTTCCTGATCATTCATGGGAGCAGGGATAAGTGTGTGTGCAGTGTGGAATCATTGGGTATTTTAGGTTGAAAAGGACCTTAAAGCCCATCCAGTGCCACCCCTGCCATGGCAGGGACACCTCCCACTGTCCCAGGCTGCTCCAGCCCCATCCAGCCTGGCTTTGAACAATTCCATGGAGGCAGCCAGACTTTGCCACAGCAGATGTCCTTCAATCCTTGCAATCCTATTCCAATTTTCCAGTGAAATGGAAGGCAGAAAATACACAGATTTAAGATGTGCAGAGGTGGAAAAAACCCAGCAGGATACCGGGCAGCACTGCCATCATTCCTGGGCCGACTTCTATTTCATAATTAATAACTTAAATGGGGTAATTTAAAATTGTTAATTCTTTTCACAGAGCCTGCACGAGCGCAGGTGATGTCAGACACGCTGTCACCAGGAAGGTTAAATACTCCTGGTAGTTGCTAATTACCTAATCACTATTACCAGCTCGTTTTAATTCTGCCCGGAGCGCAGATCGCGTTCTGCCTGAGCAGGGTGATTAAAGAAGGGGCTGCAGAAAAACCCCCCGTTGGCTGAAGTGAAAGGAGAGGAAAAATCCCCTGCTCAGGCTGTTTGTCCCCAGCACTGGGTGACCCTGAGCAGCAGCAAAAAAGATTTAAGGACACAAAGTGCCAGAGGGCAGGGGTGGGTGGGATATTGGGAAGGAATTGTTCCCTGGGACAGTGGAGAGGGGCTGGGATGGAATTCCCGGAGCAGATGTGCCTGCCTGGAAGTTGCCAATATTTAACAACACTTCCTGTTAGGAAATTGTTCCTAATATCCAATCTAAAGCTTCCCCTGGAGCAATCTGAGACCCCAAATGCTGAGATTTGCTGAGATCCCTGCGGATCAGCTCCCTGCTGGGCTGTCTCGGTCACCTGGCCGTGGAAGGGGACATTTGCTCTCCAAAACAGAGCCGCACTTTCACCATCCCCACCTCCAGGGAGCGTCCGTGTGATGGGATGTTCTGGGAGCTGGGTTTGTGTCCCCCTGCACTGCCCAGGGCTGGAATCAGCTGCAGGCAGTGTCCCTGTCCTGTCCCCCTTGGGAGGAGTGGCAGGTGCCTCGTGGACGCACAACTCCAGATTTCCATCTCTCAGGGAGCTGCCAGGAGCACTTCCAAGGCAGGAAGAGTTTATGGCTGTTTTTTAGTGCTGTGCTATTAATCTGTACATTTGATTCCAGCCGTGTATTAGGGGATGGCAGCTACGGAGCTGCAACCTTTTGAAATGCTAATTGTCAACCCAAAGTTTAGAGAGACTCTTTCAAAGCAAAGTTGCCACTATTTGGAGGCTGTGCTCTAAATGTGAGAGCTCAATTATCTGGAGTGTCAAACTTCTGACACCTTTGCAGATCCATAAAAACAAGGGAGATTAAAGAGTTTTCTGGAGGAGAATCTCATTTTTATGCTCAAGGTTATTTACTGAATTATACATTGTGGCCAATCCCAAATCCAGCTCAATGATCAGGTACATAAATATGTATTTATGGTTACCTGGAGTACCCCTGTGTGGGGACAGCACCAAGTTTGTAGAAACACTCTCAGTGTTTTCTTGGATTTTTCCAAGCCAAAATTCTGTTTTTAAGAAGAGGAGCACTGGTGACTCTTCTCTGGCTCTCTTTTTAGAGACAAGAGAGCTTTTCCTTTATTGTTGCCTTGATTTTCTCTGCTGTTAGTGCATGGAAGAACCAGGAGTTTCTTAGGGGCCAGAAGCTGAGAGTTACGTAAAAGATGAAAGATGCAGCATGGAAATGCAGTTTTGGTGGATTTGCATTTGCAATTCAAGGTTCTGAGGAGCTCTGGCTGCTGTGTCTCCTGAGAGCAGAGGATGAGATTGTGGGGATGAGTTTTGCTGGTCCTGCACCAGAAACTGCAGCTCCCAGTGCACACCCAGGGACTGCTCCAGCCAAATCCTCACCTCCCTGGGGCAGCAGTGCCCAACAGCATAAAGAAAAGCCCTTATCAGGGAATGAGAAGTGGGAAAGGTGTCTCAAAAAACGCTGCACAGGGCCTGAGTGCAGCTTAAATGCTGCCTGTATCAAGGGTGTGATGGCAAATATTGACTGACAGGGAAGGGCTCCAGTCCCCAAGGGGACCCTGAGCTGGAGCTGAGCCTGTGCTGGCTGTCCCAGCCCTCCTGAGCTCCTCACTCAAATGCTGGAACATTCTTGTTCTTCAGCTCTAGCCCCAGGATTCCAGCTGAGGAGCAGCCAGCTGAATTCCAGCTGGATGACAAAGTTTGGCTCAACCTGATTTGACCTGTTTCAAGAACAGTGTGTTGTCCTGATGCAAAGGAATATGGCAGGAAACAGCTGGAGCCTTTGCAAGAGGAATCACTCCTTTTTAGTCTCATCCAGAGGATCATGCCATGCTCCTGAGCATCTAAAAGTGCAAAAGCAATGAAAGGTCACGAGCCACATCAATGAATGACATTGTTCATCTAGAATTTGCACATTGTCATTTTGCTCGGTGCTGCACTGATGCCATTTTTCAGGATCTTTCATTTTTTGATGTCCCTTTAGTGATGAGAGGGTTCCACCATGACCCCATAAGCACAGGGCCTTCTGCTGCTCCCTTTGCAGGGAGGATGAAACTCCCCAGAGGTTTTATCTGGCTGGCAGAGACCCTCTCCCTTCCCCTTGGAGAACCACAGAGACCCCTGCAGCTGAGGGGGCTGAGGCAGCCTTTACCTCCTGGAAGGGTTTGGAGGAGCTGGTGTGACCACAGGCAGCCCCTGTAGGAGCCAGGAAATACAACCTGAAGAGAAACCACTGAGTAGAACTGACTTTAAGGGCATTGCTGAAGGAGGTGACACCCCAAAAGTGCAGCTGCCACCCCCAGCACAGGCCCCAGCTCCACTGAAGTCCTGCTGCTCCATCGTTGTCAGCAGAAGCTTGCTGGGGACCAGGAGTGAAGCACCAATATCATTAATTAAGGGTTAATATGCCTGGCTGAACTTTTGTCTCTGTTGTTAAGTGGGTTGGAAGTGCCAGGACTGATTATGACTCCCTGGAGGTGCTGGGGGGATCAGAGCACCTTCTCCTCACAGGATTTTCCCCTTTTCCCAGGCAGGAACGTGGGGCTGGGCTGTGCATCCCCACCCCACAGGAACCCAGCCCTTCCCCATGAAACAGAGCAGTTCAAACAGCCCCAGCTTCCTCAGCTCTCCTGGCCCAGGAGTCCTGGAGCCAAACAGATTCAGCCACAGCTTTATTGGCCTTTATCATCAACAGCTCTCTCCTTAATGGTGCCCTTAAAGCCTTTTTATCCCACTTGAAAAAGGACTGAAGGTGCCTTTCTCCCTGGCCTTTCCGAGTCCCTCCTCTGAAGCTCCCAAACAAGGCCAGGTGTCAGTGCCAGCTTTCAGCTCGGAGCCTCAGCCTGGGGTGATTTCATCCCTCTGGGAGGAAAAGCTGCATTCCCACAGCTCTCAGCCCTACCCAAAGTCACCTCTGCAGCAGCCACACACCCAGGTACATCTGGAATTTAAAGCTCCTCGGGTTTCCAAAGGAATCACCATCATTTCCCTGGGAGCTCCAAGCAGAACAGGAAGCTGCTGTTTCCAAGGGAAGCTGAAAGTTTTCACCAGGCTGCACAGAGGATTAGCAAAGTGCCTCCCTCTCTGTTTTAAAATGCACAGACAGGGCTGAGAGGCAGCACTGAACAGCTCCAAGACTGCCAAGGAATGCAATAAATCAGCTCTGTACAACTGAAGGACTTGAGCCCTTGGCATAGATAATTTTATATAAAAAATCCTCTGATGCTGCTCAGGAGCCAAGGCAGCAGAAGGACGTGGAATGGGGATGGACACAGGGCCTGGAGGGCCAGGCTGGACAATCCCAGTGGATCTCCTGGCTCCCAGGGCCAGTCTGGGCTCAGGGTGCCCCTTTGGAGCCCCAGGGATGCTCCTGGTGCCGGCCCAGGTGCTGCAGAGGGAGCAGGACCTGGCAGGGCAGGCAGGGAGGGCTGGGCTGCTTCGTGGCTGGCAGCGGTTCCATGTTGGACACCTCTCCAAGCAGCATTAATTCCAGATTAAAGCCCAGCCCTTTGGATCAAACCCCTCCCAGGAGGGCACTGAGCCCCCAGTTGTGGCAGCTGTGGCCCAGGGGGTTCAGGCTGCAGCTCCTGGGTGTCCCAGGGCATTGAGCAGCTCCCAAAAGGGACCCCAGGCCCTGCTGGCCCCGCAGGGAGCCCACCCTGCGGTCACCCCAAGCTCCTCTTGCCAGGCTGGGCAGTGCCAGGGGCTCAGGGGTGCAGCTCTGCCTGGCCCTGGGAGCTCTCCAGGAGCCTCACCCTCAGCACAGAGCTGGGAGGGAGCTGTGACAAAAGCCAGGATCAGCCAGACCATGGAAAACCAGGGGACAAAGGAACAAAACGTTGTGAAATGAAGCTCGTGGCAGAAAGGAGCCTAAGGAGCTGTTGTGATTTTCTAAGATCTAATCCATCACCTTTTCTTCTTGCTGGCCTTTTAAATTTTTCTTTTTTCCTTTTTTTTTTTTTTAATTTTCTTTTTTTTATATTTTTTAACCAGGCAATTTCATAAAAATAGATTTGGCTCTCAGACATTGGTGCCGTGGGGAAAAGCAGATAAAAGGCAATAATACAACTAATGGAAACAAACTTTACAGCATTAACTGGTCAGGAGCACAGGAGGAACCCCCAGCTGGTGGGGAAATTATGTCACCTTCTTATTTTTTCTTTTATTTTTGTTTCCCCCTCTGGCATTTCAATGCACAGAACTCAGATGTGAGGACACAGGTTTCCAGGGGACAGATAAGAAAGACAAAATGACAAAATGAGTCATTTCAGAGCAGCAAGGTGAAGAGTTGTGCTGCAGCCCCCTGCCTTACTTCTGCTAAATCGAGCTCCAGATGTTGCTGCAGCCCAGGTTGGTCTCTGCAGCTCTGGGGGTTTGTGCCTCTCACCAGGGAGTGCAGAGACCCCCAGACCTGAGGTGCAAAACCAGCTTGTTCAATAAGGATTAAAAACAACTCTGAAATCCCCCTCATTTTGGATTTATTGGGTCACTTTTCCAGGTTTCTATGGGGCACCTTTATCGACTGCAGAGCGTTTTCACCTCGTGCCTCCAGAGAGGATTTTCTGTCTCTGCCTGAGGGCAGGGAGGTTAATCTGGGAAGGAAGAGAAAAGAGGAATCCTGGGGGGTTCAGCCACCTGAGGTCACTCCACGAGACAGAGATTTGTGTTCCCTGTCCTTTTCCCAGAGCTCAGCCATCCTTCCCTTGCTTGTGTTGCCAAACACGCCCTGGGACATAAAGCACACATTAATTACCTCAACCAGAGCTGCTGTTAATTAGCAGGTACAGGGTGCCCTGGCTATCAAGGGCTCTCTGCTATGAAATGAATGAAAGCCTTGCAGTGTTTCCTTGTGATGGATTCAGGGGAATTATCCCTCAGGGGCTCTGAGGCAGATGGGATGGGCCATGCAGGGGTGAGATCTCCAAGCTTCCCACACTCCTGACTTTGGGAAACAAAAGAACTCCAGCCTGTGCTGGAACAGGGCTGGGATCTGGGGTGGCCTTGCCTGTCTGTGTGTCTGTCCCTCTGCCTGTCCTTCCCGCCCTCCCCAGTGGCTCCAACATCCAGCCAGGAGAGGAGTCCAGAGGGTGGGAGGAGAGGAAAACTCTCAGGACTGAGAGTCACTGGCTGTGCTCCGGCAGGGCTGTCAGCACTGGACAGCTTCAGGGAAAATCAGAAAGTGCCCTCCTGTTGTTGCACTGAGTCCTGACAGGAGAAACAAGCCCTCATTAAGGCAGGATTGCTTCCTGGGACACGGCACTAATGAAGTATGAAGGAAATCAAAGCCTTGCTGCTCACAGTTATTAGCACCAATCCAGATGTCTCGGAATTATTTTTTTTTCAGCCACAATAGATAATTTTTGAATGATGTGCCTAACAAGGGCAAATCCTGCAGCCAGAGGAAGCCAGCTATTAAATGAATGAGTATATCTTCAATTCCTTCAAAACAGAGCAGGCTTTAATCAGCTCTTCAAATCCAGGACAGAAAGGTTCCATGTCTTTCAGCAGGAATTCCTGCAGAGGGGCTGGTGGCTTTGCAAGAGGACAGCCTGGAATCCCTTTCCAGGAAAAACAGCCCCAGCAGTCCAGAGCTCTCCCCAGTGATGAAGTTTCTTCCTCCTCCCTCGTGCCCCCCTTCTCCTGTGGTCCCCTGGCTACAACTTCAGTCATTAGCTATGGAATTAGTGCTGGCTGCAATCTGTAGCAATGCTTATTTGGGCCTGCAGGCAATTCCCTCACCTTTTAAAAGCTACTGGAGAGTGCTTAGAATACCTTTTTCTCTTTTATTTTATTTTTTTTTAAATAAAAGCAATTTCAGTTAATTTAATTATAGCTGGGATTTAATGTTTAAAAGCCATCAGCTTAATAAGTGCCAGGGATGTGCATCATTGTTATCAGCATCTTTGAAAACTGCTGAACAATGTCTGTGCCATTTAGGGATGCAGAGATGGAGCTGGGAGATAGCTCCAAGCAGCTTTCCCCGGTCCCAGAGGCACCTCCAGGCTCTCCAGCCCGTGTTCCTGCATCCCCTGGCCTGATCCCACACCCCCCAGGCTGGTCCCAAATCCCTCAGGCTGGTCCCACATCCCCAGGCTGGTCCCACACACCCCGGGCCGGTCCCACATCTCCAGGCTGGTCCCAAATCCCTCAGGCTGGTCCCACATCCCCAGGCTGGTCCCAAATCTCTCAGGCTGGTCCCACACCCCCCAGGCTGGTCCCACATCCCCAGGCTGGTCCCATATCCCTCAGGCTGGTCCCACATCCCCAGGCTGGTCCCACACACCCCGGGCCGGTCCCACATCCCCAGGCTGGTCCCAAATCCCTCAGGCTGGTCCCACATCCCCAGGCTGGTCCCAAATCCCTCAGGCTGGTCCCACATCCCCAGGCTGGTCCCATATCCCTCAGGCTGGTCCCACATCCCCAGGCTGGTCCCATATCCCTCAGGCTGGTCCCACATCCCCAGGCTGGTCCCAAATCCCCCAGGCTGGTCCCACATCCCCAGGCTGGTCCCAGATCCCAGGGGCAGCTGTGCCCTGTGGAGAGCAGGGATTTGCCCCCCTGCTCCTGTGAGCCTGCTCAGGGCTCAGACGCCCCTCACTGCTCCAAAGGTCAGCCCAGCCCAGGCACATTTTCATTTATTCTGAGCCAAAGGTGCTGTAAACATCCGTGTGTGAAGGTGGCTGAGCTTCATCTGAGGCCTGGAGCCAAGAGAATGTGTGCCCAGGGAGGAAAGTGGTTGTGTCCACAGCAGCTGGCACCAAAACCCCCTCCAGGTCCTTCCCTGGCTCCAGGGCTGGTGTGGGATGTGCAGCCTTCACCTGAGGGGCTCAGCACTGATCTCTGACCCTCTGTCCTGAGGCACCCGGTTCTCACATCCTTGCTGAGCCATTGTTCCTTGGGAAAAGTGAGGCTGATCCTCATTTGTGCCAAAGTCGGGAATTCACAACTCCTGGCCAGCCAGAGGAGTTTGGAAACACCTCTGAGCCCTTAGAGGGACAGACTGAGGCTGTGCCAGGACTCAGTTCCCTCCTGAACACACACAGAAACCTCCCTGCCAGTTCAGGGGGTCCCTGCTGCTCTGCCAGGGGGAAACCTCTGCCCAAGGGGGAAATCTCTGCCCAGGGTACAAATCTCTGCCCAAGGGGGAAATCTCTGCCCAGGGTGGAAATCTCTGCCCAGGGTGGAAATCTCTGCCCAGGGTACAAATCTCTGCCCAGGGTGGAAATCTCTGCCCAGGGTACAAATCTCTGCCCAAGGGGAAATCTCTGCCCAGGGTACAAATCTCTGCCCAGGATACAAATCTCTGCCCAAGGGGAAATCTCTGCCCAGGGTGGAAATCTCTGCCCAGGTGCAAGGCACAGCTCACTCCTGAGTCCAGGAAGGGCCTCAGTGCACAAATGGCTCTGCTGAGAATAACAAATTATCATCTTATCTCCACTGATGCTGCATTTTATTGCTTCTTAATATTTTTCCTGGGCTGTCCATGGCCTTTTATCATCTCTCCTGCACTTGATCACAGCTTTATGGCCCTGCTGTTCCCTCCCCATTTTTTTTACCCTCTGTCTTATTGGTCTCTATTTGTCCCTTCCAAACAAAGGCTTTTTGCAGGCACCTCATCCCAGCCTGGCTGCGGATATTCCTCAAGGTTCAGTTGCTTTCTGCATTGTTATTTGCAATTTATCTGATTCCAAAACCTGACATTATTCTTGGCTGTGATATACAGTTGCCTGGCTCTTGCTAACCATGTGCAAGCACATTATTCTGCATTGACAAATTTTATTTATTTATTTTGCCGCCCTGCCCGGTTCAGAGCAGCATTCACTGAATTACAGATTTTGATGTCTGCAAATCATAACCCCATCAAGCAGATAAGACAGAATTCATTACTGCAGGCCCTGCCATCTCATGGAGGGATTTAGGTCAGGCTGCTTTGTCCTTGGACAGCATCCCTGGGTTTCAAACCCAGCATTCTCCTGTTCAAGTTCTGTCTCCAACACCAGGGCCACCTCCCCCTGTCCCAGGCTGCTCCATCCCCATCCAGCCTGGCCTTGGGCACTGCCAGGGATCCAGGGGCAGCCACAGCTGCCCTGGGAGGGCCTGCCCACCCTCCCAGGTAAGGATTTCTTCCCAAAATCCCACCTAAACCTCCCCTTTCTGTCGCAGAGCCATGCAATGGTACCAAGGTCACCTTCCAGCTTTTGTTCCACTCGGACTGGTGACCTGGAGGACAAAGACGCCATCCAACCCTGGGCTGGTGACAGATGTGTCCCTCCCTGCCCAGGGCTGCTGTGTGCCAGCCAGCAGGGAGCCCTGCCCAGGAGAGCCCTGCACTGCAGCCACAGAGCAGCTCCCTTAACAGGGATGTGAAACCTTCTGTAGCTGGAATTCAGCCGACGACACAAATTTAGATTATCACCGGAACCATTGAGCACGGAGCAAGGAAAATAAATCACAAGGCAGCTGCCTAGTGAAGGGAGTGGCAAGGATTTGGTGATGCTGCTGCAGTTTCCTTAGGCTCCATCCCATATTTCACTCCTTATGAGCTTCCAAAGGGAAGTTTGAAGACTGAAGGCTCAATTTGCAAAGTGACTTCAAGCAGCGTCGTCCTCTTTCTGTCCAGTGGCTGTGGCTCTTTCTGGATTCACTGGGATGGGTCCCTGTTACACCGGAGCTGTTGGCAGAACAGGGCAGAAAATGCAAGGAAATTTAGTAGGGAAGGGATAGAATTAACTTATATCAGTTAAAAACCTGGCTAAAAAATTAAGGAATATGAGTAGCAATGAGAAATCTTATCTATCTTCTTACAGCCATAAGAGCTGGTTTTCATTTTTTTACAGGGACAAGTTGAGTCAGCTCTGAACCCGCTGGGTCAGACCTGCATCCTGCAGCCCACACACACACACAGATTTTTCAGTGGAAAGTGCAAAACAATGTAAAAGCAAATAATTGCTCAAGAGAACTTCTCTAGAACTGACCCAAACTCCTCACAGAACCACTTAAGAGACACACCAGGTCTTGGGGTTTTTAACACAGAGAACCTGGGGAAAGATGTGAAAACTTTCAAGTATTTTTAGAAATTATAAATTTATTTGTTATTTAAACCACATACATTTATTTAAACTCTATAAATTTATAAATTATTTTAGTATGTGTTTTATATCCTGCAGCCAGGGGCAATCCATGGAGTGGCACTGCTGGAACAGGCAGGGTCAGGGTGACACTGATGGGCTCAGGCTGGGTGTGAATCCTTGGATTGGGATGGGGATGGGGCAGGAGGGAAAGGGATGAGGTGGAGACAGGACAGAGTGACCCAGGGACAGAGTGACCAAAGGACAGAGTGACCCAAGGACAGAGTGACCCAAGGACAGAGTGACCCAGGGACAGAGTGACCCAAGGACAGAGTGACCCAAGGACAGAGTGACCCAGGGACAGAGTGACCCCAGGACAGAGTGACCCAAGGACAGAGTGACCCAGGGACAGAGTGACCCAGGGACAGAGTGACCAAAGGACAGAGTGACCCAGGGACAGAGTGACCAAAGGACAGAGGGACCCAGGGACAGGGGGGCTGCAATCTCTGCTGGCTCCCAAGAGCCCTAGCACCACTGGATGCACTCTGGTTTGTGATGCAGGAGCCTGCTCACAAATTCACAAATTACACAAATGTGCTTACAGCCAAGCTCACAAACAGCTCCGTGCCTCGTTCTGAGCGATTTCACTTTACAGCTTGGTGAGGATAAATCCAGAGCAGAGCCAGTCCCGCATGGCGAGGGAGGAATGATCCTTCTGCAGTCTCAGGAGCAGCTAATTGGTGTCTAACCTAAATCATAAAGAACTCTGTAATTATACTGCTCAGAATTAACACAGAAGGCTTCTAAAGAAGTCCATTTTTGAAGTTAATTTACACAGTTCCAGACCTGTCACTTTATTCCCAGCAATAAAAGCAGGGATGCTCCGCTCGGCTCCGCGTTCTCTCTCACACAGGGCCCGTGCCAGCTGCAGCAGCACAAAAAGCAGTTCTCAATTCATTTTTATGGCCCCTCTCTAAAAGCATTCCATTACAGGAATATTATGGAGGATGGAGTTTCCAAGCACCAGGGGCAGTTTATTTGCTTGTTTTGCTGGATGGGATGAACAGGGACTGGCAGGAAATGTTGTTCCAGCCCTGTGGGTCAAGCCCTGTTTGCTCAGGGCTCCTCACTTTTCCTTCCCGGAGGAGTTTTTGGAGACAGGCTGGGCTGAAAGTTCACTTCTGGTGTTGTATAGAGGGGTTTTGGGACAGGAGATGGGATTTTTCGGTCAGTTAGGAAAATTCAGATGAGGTCTAGCATGGGGCATGGCCAGCAAAATATTCTGAGTAAAAGGGATTTTGGTTGTGCTGTTTAAATAAATAAATGAATGAATAAATCAGAAAAGTATTGAAACAAGTTTAATTGTAACTGAAGCTCTGGATTTTCAGCTGGCAAATAAAGCCACACATTTTAACCAATTCTTTTACAGCATCTGAGCCTTGAATAATGCAACCAACTTGGATAGGAGTTCCACAATTGCATTCTTAAATAATCCAGCAAGCTTGGGCAGGAATTCCAAACGTGTGTTCTTACCCCAATTTATAAGATGTCCCTGGAATACCCAGCCTGGTTGACACTACAGTATTTCCAACTATTAAATTGGAGCCAAGGAGAATTTACAAAAGAATTCTTTTTGAAAGCCCATTCTGGATGTGCTTTTCCAAGTGATTACATGAAGTGCAGAATCAGAGCTCACACACTGTCCTGGCCAAACTAGAAAGTTACACCTGGAGTAATTGCTACCCAATAAAGAAAATAAATAAAAATATACAGCCAGGTCCTTCTTTCCAAGTCTTTACATTCCTCCATGTATGAATCTTCCCCCTGTGCTGTTGCACTGAACAATTTGATATTTCATTGCTTTTAGGGTTAGAAATTTACTCACTCTATTATGGACTCGAGGAAAAAAAATGGAAGAAAAGATTTGTGTCTTCTTTGGACAGTAAAGCCAACAAATCTCTTCCAGCTTGGTTAGAAAATACAATTAAGTAGACTGTAGTGGACTCTCTGGAAAGAAAATTGTCTGGATTGAGATGTGAGCAGCCTAAAAGCCAAACGTGTAAAAATCAATCCTTCCCAATCCTTTGGGATGTGAGTGTTTGGGAAAAGTTTGCTCTGATTTTCCTGTGCCCTGTGTGAGTGTATAATTCTTCAAGCAATCAATATAAATCCCTGAAATGAGAAGCTGAAGCTCTGGGAGCCTGGCCCAGCTCACAGGTGAGGAGGGACAGCTCAGGATTCCAGCCTGGCTGGCAGATCCCACCCTCAGCAGCTCCAGCCAGCCCCTGAGGGACACACAAGGGACAGATCCCTTCAGCCCCCATCCCTGCCAGCATCCTTTCAGTGAGGACCTCCAGGGCAGGGTCCCCTGGTGCCACCCCAGCCCAGGCAGGGACACTTTCCCTGTCCCCGGGCGTCTCTGATGCCCTGAGGAGCTGGGACAGAGGCTGGAGGGAGCTCAGAGCAATAAAGGAGATTTATTGAGGCCTTCAGAGGCCTGGCAGCACCAGGGCTGCACTCGGGCTCTGCCTGGATGTCTCCAAGGTGGAAGCAAAGGAGGGCCCAGGCCCAGATCTCACATTTTTATAGGTTTGGGTCCATTTGCACACAGGAGCCCCACTTGCCCACCCTCCTCCTTCCATGTTGTTTAAACTTTGAGCCTGAAGTTTGGAAAAAAAGTCCTTGAGTCCCCATCTGGAGCAGGATTGTTGTGTCTTCATCATCCTGTGAAAGGATCTCAGTAACCCTGAACAAAAGCCACACCCCAATGCAGAACAGAAAACCCAAAGGCCCAGGGCATCACCCCCAGCCTGCCCTTGGAACCTGCCAGGGATGGGGCAGCCACAGCTGCTCTGGGAATTCCATCCCAGGGCCTGCCCACCCTGCCAGGGAACAATTCCTTCCCCACAGCCCATCCAAGCCTGCCCTCCCTCAGCTCCTGTAAATATCTCTATAAATCAGAAAAACAAGGATCTGTGGATTTGGGGAACAGGGCATGGCCAGGACCCGGCCCCACAGGGAACATCCCACCCCCAGCAGCCCCTGATGTCAGCCAGGCTGCTCCCACTCCTCATCTCCCTGTTCCTGGCAGCACCAGGAGCCTCCAGCCAGAGCCAGAACAAGAAATAAATGGGGATAATTCTGAGGGATGTCAGAACCCATCCCCAGGCTCCCAACTCCTGCAGGGGCAGAGCCAGGGCTCTCTCCATGGTGAGCCTGGACCTTTCCTGTTCAGGCTGCACTTGAGGCTGTGCTGCTCCAGTCAGACCCCATTTTATGAATCATCAGTTAAATATATGTAAAAATCAATTACATCCTCTCAGTGTGCCCTGCATCTTAACTGATGCCATCTTTCATCTTCCTAATGATCCAGAAGATCTGGAAATAATTAAAAATCACTCTTGAGGGGCCAAGCTTGTCTTCCCTTTTTCTTCTGCTGGAGAGGAATTTCATCTTCCAGGGGGATGTGACATCCTGGGCCAGGGCAGCAGTGCTTTAGTGAGGGGATTATTGCCAGGGGAAACTGAGTCAGCAGCCCAGCAGGACGGGCTGCACTGATCCAGCCACTCACTCCATGGAATTCCAGGGACGTGGAGCTTCCCTGGGAGCAGGGAAATGCAAACCAAGGAGCTTTGATGGGAATTGTTGGGCTGGTTGGGAGCTGTATCGTGTAGGAAGTGTAGAACAATGCAGGGGACAAGCCCAGTTCAGGCTTTGTGCAGCACAGTTCAGATTAAATCTGGCTGGAAACTGCTCTGAGCTCCACACAGCAACAGCAACAGCCTGGAGTTCCCCAGCACACCAGGAACAGGCTGCAAATTTAGGGTCAGATTGAATTTTATGCCTCACACTTCCCTCTTGTCACATTTCCAGTGAGATTACCCCGATCCAACACCAAAATTCCCAATAAATTCAGACTGTGGAATCATTTCTGGAGCTCCTGGATTACAACATGGTGCTGCCACCTGTACAAACCCCAAAGCCTGACCCGGATCTCCCCTGAGCTCATTTTCTTATTGTTAGAACAACAAACCCAGCCCTGGAGCAGAAAGGACACTTCCAAATAGCAGAGAGCTGCACTTTAGCACCAGCCAATATTGTCACAGCTCCTCAGCCTTCCCAAATCCCAGTGATCAGCCATGACCAGCTCTGCTCTCCCCTGGTGCATCACTTAACCCCTTAATCAGAAAATCCATCCTGGGCCTGCCCTCAGTTGCTGATGTCACATTCAGCTGGGATTTTTCCAGCAGACGGAGCACGGGGAGCCTGTCCTGAGCTGCCCTGTCCCATGTCCAGCACAGGACTGATATCAGCAATTATTGATTGATTGATTGATTGATTGATAGATTGAAATCAGCAGTTCTATTGATAAGGCAGCAGCACAGCTCAGGGCCCACCACAGCAAGTGCACATTAAGATCTCACAAATATATATATATATTTATATTTTAAGGAATAATTTCATTCATCATCTTAATGTCATATCTCTTAGCAAGTTTGTGCCTTTTTTTCTTTTTTAATTTAAATAAAAGCAGTGGAAAAAATTAATCGATTTTCTCTCCTGGAAGAAACTCTTTTATGGCTGCTGTAAGCCTGGTGTGGCTGTGGAGTCCTCGCCACGGTGTCCCCTGGCCATGGGCCCAGCTGTGACATCCCAGGGTGCCCCACACCCTGCTCCAGGCAGCCTCGCTGCGTGCCTGGGTGAACCAACACAGCTTCGTGCATTTTAATTTTAACTTTCATTTTGCAGGAATGTTAGGCCAGTTTTTGAAGGAGTAGAAGAGGTGATTGATTTTCAGGTGAGCTTAAAAATCCAGGTGATTTCAGCTCCTCAAATATATTTTCTTCAGCAAGATAAGGAAAGATGAGCAGACCCGAGCAAGCAGTGGCTCAAAATCCTTCTGTGTTATTTTTAACTTGGACTTAAACCACTGTTGCTTTCTCTAAACTTCCCAAAATAAAATGGCACTGAAATGACAGCAAACCCATCACTGATGTTTCCTAACAAACCACAGAATAAGTGGATTTGGCCTCAGCCATTTCTGGAAACCCTGCGCTTCCTAGACAAGCTCTGCTACAGAAAAAAGGAAAAAAAAAATCAATACATATTAGATGAGCTGCATTTCAGTTTGGACTCAGTGTTTCAGACAAGGCCAGTTTCAGGCAGATTAAAGTCCCAGTATTGGATTCCTCCTGAGCTGAAGGGCCATGGAGCTGACCCATCACAAAGTCCATGGATCAGGGCTGGAACCCATCGTGGTGTCAGGGAGGAGCTGCGACTGCAGCTCCTTTTTCTGCTGCTGAAAGCCTCGGTTTCTTTCCCCCTGAGCAGAAAAACGCTCCCTTCCCAGCAGGGAATACTCTGCTGAGCCCCTCCAGGGCTCCCACAAACTGTTTGGATTATCCTGATCATTTCTGGTGTTGTTCTTCCTCTGTGGTTGGGGCTAGATGCTGCTGGTAGGAATAATTCCCCTGACAACATTTAAATTAATTTTCCTTGAAAGTATCTAAATGCATATTTGGAAAAGGAATGCCAGTGGCTGGTGCAGAACCTCTGAACTCCATCTCAGCCCAGGTGATCTTCCATTCATTCACAGATTTTTGAGGCCAAAATCATTTGGAATTATTGCATCCCCCCCTCCTGTACAAGAGTGCCTTTTTGTCCTCTCTCACCCTTCCTTTGAAGCTAAGGAAAATTAGATGAACGTGAGAAGCTGATCTCCAGCAGATCCCCTGGGGGGATTTGGGGCAGTGATTCCCTCCATGAACGACCTTCACTGACTCATCCCTGCTCCCCACGTTCCACTTTCCCTGCCTGGAGCGCTCCCGGTGCTGTCCCTGCACCACGCACTGAGAGTTTCAATGAGAATCAGCGAGCTCTGCTGCTGCCAGCCCCACCTGGGCTCCCCAGCCCTGCTCCTGAGCTGGCAGCAGAACAAAACCAGGCCAAGGCTCCATTCTCCAGCGGGCTGTAATTAATAAATGACTCAGTGAAGGGACCCTGGGGAGCAAAGTGCCGTCCTGGCGCTTCTCTCTGCCAGCCTGGCCCAGGGAAGGGCCCTTCCCTCCACAGCTCTGCGCACTCAGCAGGGCTTGGGATGAACAAAACCAGCCCCAAAATTCCCTCAGATCCTTCTGGAATTCCCCTCCATTTAAAACAAAGGCAAGGCAAGGACGGCAGAGGCAGAAACGGCCTCCACACGGCGTTGTGCAAAGGAGGCTTTAGCTGCTGGGTGAATTCTTTTGTCAGTGTTTGCATCAAAAGGAGTTTGGTTCACCCCCAGTCAGAGGCTGGCCCGGCCTCCCCATGCAAATGGATTAAATGAAATATATCCAGAGCTGTGGGAGATATTCACAGGCAATGAAGACCATCGGCTACGAGTGGGTGCTTTGTAGTCTTGATTGAAAATTGTTTTCATGTGACAGAGAAGGTGCTTAGGAGAGTAAAAAAGGGATCATTCAGTGAGTTAGAAAATTACTCCAACTTCTAGACCATGTCAAACTAAATAAAACCCAAACAAACTCTGGCAAATGAATGAATAATTTACAGCAGCAGCTTCTGTACCTCAGCGGAGAACGCAGCCCTGGGGCTTTGTGCTCACGGTCTCTGTCCATGGGCTGGTGCTGGAGCCTCTCTGCTCCCCTTCAGAGCCTCCTGCAGCCACAGCAGCTCCCAAAATTTGGGTTCTCCCCTGGTTTTAGCCCCAGAGGGAAGCAGCAGCTCCAAGGAAGGAGCAGCAGTGGCAGGAGTCACACCTGGGCACACAGACTTGACCTCCCCACCTGCATTTTGTGCTTCCCACACTTCATGGCCTCATTTTATCCCCATTGCAGGAGCAGTCAGCCTCTAGAGCTGTTCCAGAGAGCCTGCTGCTGCCCAAACCAAGCCCTGCCACGAGCTCATGTCCTGCTGGAATTCCACATTCCCCTCTTACAACCTCAGCCATCCCCTCTGTGCCTCTGTGGGGTCTGGAGCCCTGACCCACATCACCCAAATCCTGTCTTTCTGCACCTTGTTCTCCTCACTGAGCTGCTGACCCAGCTGGGAAATGCTCCTCATCTCATCCCTTCCCAGCCATGGAAACCCCCTTACGGTTTGAGGAATGCTGAGGAGGAGGAGGAATAGCTGAGATGAGGAGCTAGAAATGTGTAATCAGTAAAAACAACATACGGAAGAGACAAAGCAAAGAGATAGAGAAAACACAGAGAAGGGTAATTTTTATTTCCTTCCATAAAGGAACACGAAAAATAACCAGAACATATCTGAGGGAAAAAAGCCAAATATGAAGCTTGTTGAGTTCTTTGCTTGAGCAGCTTTGAGCCAGACAGGGAGATAAAGGAAAGGAACCAGAACCTGAGCTGGGATAAAAACAGGCACCAGATGCCAGATTTCTTCTGGTAGCTGCCGGGGTGATGGGTCAGTGGTGATGGATTGCAGAGGAGGAGCCAAGAGTGATGACAGAGGGCTCCTGGCCCAGAGCCAGTGGCTCTCAAGGATTTGGCTGTGTTTAAACTCCCACCATTCGTGCAGGGACTGGGGTAACTTGTCTCTGCCAGGCTGTTTATCAGGACAAAAATCCTGAATGGAAAAACACAATCTCTATTACGTGCTTGTGTGTAGCATTAATAATCTGTCAGAGCAGATGACAACAGTCCTGATTAGAAAAATGGAAAGGAGGAAGGTCTGGGGGGAGATTTATTCAGGACTGCTGATCCAAAATTCCCATGGTTTGCTCAACATTCAACCAACACGAAGTAAAGGCTCCCTGAGAGGGGAATTCAAGTGGGAGCTGGCTGAAGGTTCATGTCCTTACTGGTTAGACACTGGAAACAACATTAATGCATATAAATATTGATCAGAGCAGCGCAGAAATCAGCGTGGAGGTTCTTCCCTAAGTGGAACAGGAGCTGAATCCCTGGCAGGGAACACCTGAGCAGGAGGGGAAAGGGGGGAACGTGGTCCCCACTAAGGTGGGAGATGGAGAAATGGGACAGGAATTGCCCAAAGCTGGAATGCAGAGCTGGAGTGGTGCTGGGACTGATGGGTGGAGTGGAGACAAATAGAAAGCCCCAAGCAAACAGGCAGCTAAAATTAAATGTACACCTCTAACAAACTCCCCATTAGCACAGAGCTGTAAGAACATCAGTTTGTGTCATCAGAACATTAAAACAAACTCTCTCTGCTCTTATATTTATGTTCTGCAGGAACAGAAAGCTGTCTCAAAAGCTTTTAACTTCTCCAGTTAAACAGCCAATTTCTGACCAGCTAATGTAAATAATTCCAGGCCTCAATTTCCCCACAGAAGAAAAAAACACCCTCCTATTTTAAGCATTTCATTTTGCAAATAGATTGTTTACTTCAATAAAAACTGGGGAGGAAGTAGAGAGTAAAGATTAGAACGGACATTTAAATTAAGCTATAACTATTTGGCATCCAATCTGTCCATAATAATAAGATGAGGATCTGCAGCTCCAGGAGCTGGAGCGCACAGAGTTGCTGAGATTAGGAGCCCTCATGCTTCAGGTTATGAAATGATGGAGGTCAGGAAGCAATTTTCTTGCATATATTGCTGACAGGCTGGAGACATTGCAGGAATTTTTGCATATTTTCTGAAACATCAGTTATAAGTCACTGTCAAGAAGAGGAGCCCAGACAAGGTGGATATTACTTTTTATATCAGGGGATTTCAAAAGAAGAGCTGGCTCCTGCAGCTCTCACTGAGACAAAAGTCCTGCCACAGGACAACACCTGCCAGGAGCAGGGGCAGTGACCTCACCCAGGTGACATCACTCCGGTGGGTGGAGAGTGATGTCACCCAGGTTGTGGGCAGTGATGTCACCAGTGACATCACCCAGGTGGGTGGGCAGTGACCTCACCCATGTTGTGGGCAGTGACATCAGCAATGACATCACTCAGGTGAGTGGGCAGTGACGTCATCCATGTTATGGGCAGTGATATCAGCAGTGATGTCATCCAGGTGGATGGGCAGTGACATCACTGAGGTGAATGGGCAGTGACATCATTCAGGTTGTGGACAGTGACATCAGCAGTGATGTCATCCAGGTGGGTGGGCAGTGACATCACCCATGTCACCAGTGATGTCACCAGTGACATCACCCTGGTAGAACACAACAAATTCTGTCACTGGAGAGGAGCAGAGATTCTCCTCTGTGCCAGAATTGCCTGCTCCTCTCCTGGTGTGGGAATAATTCATCCTGGCTCTCCCAGCGATGTGCACGGCCCAGAATTCCAGCAGAACTCCGGGGTTTGTCCCATGGAGAAACCCAGCCCAGCCAGGCAGGACATGGGGACAAGGGACAGGGACTCCAGGGCTGCAGCCTCTGCAGTGAGAACAAGAAATGGAATTGTACCACCATGGTGTGAGTGTGGAGGAAATGCCTTTGTGTCTTTGCAAGGGAAGGAATAATGGTTTATAAAAATAAATCTCTCTTCAAAGTGAAGTGAGTCATTCACAGCAGCCTCTTGAACATGACAAACAGCTCGTGGAGCAAAACAAAGAGGAGATCTTTCAGTCTCATTACCAAGACTGAATGTACTCCCCGAGCTCTGAGAGCCACTTATGATTTATGCTGGTAAAAATCAATTGCATTTCATTGATTTTCAAGATTAAGAAACAACAAAAAAAAAGTTTGGTCAAACCTGGGGAATGGTTTTGTCTTCAGGTCTGCAGCTAAAGCTGGCTGGAATCCTGGCAGCTTCCAATGCTGCCAGGCAAATTGATCAGGAGAAGGGTGGGCATGTGTTTTACATGCAGAGCTGAGTATTTCATATGGAGCTATCAAAGGATATCAAACTTTGGGTTTACACCACAAAATTCCTGTCAAGTAAATCCCAAAGTCAAAGCCAAGGTCATTTCTGATAACAAGATGGCAGAATTTCACCCAGCTGCAGAGAAAAAGGGGGGAAAAAAATAGAGATTTTTGGCAGTTTTGGTTTGCATTGATAATATTTAAGCACTTTGAAGCCTGACTCATAATTGGTGCCAGATGCTCCCAATACACATAGGAAAAGGCAGCCTTTGTTCCATAAATTAATATTCTATAAAAAGCCAGGCAGCCAAAGGAGGGAGTAGGGAGGGTTCCCTGGGTGACAAAGGTGACACCAGCACATCAGGTGAGTCTCTGGGAATGTCCTGGTCCCCAGCCATGGAGGAGGCTCCCGAGGCCTTGGGGACACAGGGACTGCCCTGGGGGACACAAGGACTGTGGGGACACAGGGACTGTCCTGGGGGACACAGGGACTGCCCTGGGGGACACAAGGACTGTGGGGACACAGGGACAGTCCTGGGGGACACAGGGACTGTGAGGACACAGGGACAGTCCTGGGGGACACAGGGACTGGCCTTGGGGACACAGGGACTGGCCTTGGGGGCACAGGGACTGTGGGGACACAAGGACTATGGGGACACAGTGACTGTCCCTGGGGATACAGGGACTGTCCCCTCAGGCTGTGGATGTGTGGGCAGGGCCAGCCAGGTGTCCCCAAGGCAGTGGTTGGGGTGGGATGGACGAGGCAGCAAAATCCCAAAATCCCCGCTCAGCCCTATCCCTACGGAGCCTCCTGGCCCTGGTTCCCATCCACGAGCCACATCCATGGGGTGCCCCGTCCCTGGAACGGCCAAGGCCAGGCTGGACAGGGCTTGGAGCAGCTGGGCCGGTGGGAATTGTCCCTGCCTGTGGAACAAGAGGAGCTTTGGGCCCTTTCCAACCCTGCTCTGCATTCTCCGGCCACGGTTTGGGAGGCGCTGCAGGAGCAGCATCCCGGCCAGGGACAGCATCCCCGGGCAGGGTCAGCATCCCCAGGCAGGGTCAGCATCCCCGGGCAGGGACAGCATCCCCGGGCAGGGACAGCATTCCCGGGCAGGGACAGCATCCCCAGGCAGGGACAGCATCCCCGGGCAGGAGCAGCCGATGCGAGCAGGGGCTGCTCCAGGGGCTGCTCCAGGGGCTGCTCCCAAGCATCTTCAAGAAACTGCTGAATATTCCACGGCTACGAGCACTGGGGACACCGAAATCAAGCGCAGAGGGATTTCCATGTTGGCGCGTTCGGCAGGCTCGGAAGCAGCCGATGCCATTTGCATAACTAATTGCACATTTGTCACGTTGCGGTGTGCGTGCAAAGCGCTCTCCGAGCAGGGTTTGATGTTATCGCGGCCACAGCAGCCTGCAGAGAGGCAGAGCTGGTGCTGGAACTGGCGGGGGGCTCGCTGAGAAACGCTGGGTGCCTGCTGAACTGAGCTCCCAGCAGTGGGGAAATGATTCCGCGGCAAAGGAATCATTCAGGACCAAAATAATAATAGTAATAATAATGATGATGATAATAATAATAATCGAATAATATATATAATAATATAAAAATAGAAATATCCATAGAAACATCCATAGAAATATCCATAGAAATAGAAATAAACAGAAATAGAAATATCTATAGAAATAGAAAATAAAGTAAATAATAAAAATATCAAAATATCAAAATATCATATCATATACTATACTATACTATAATATAATAAAATATAATGTAAATAATAAGGATAAAGATAAGGATAAGGATAATAATAGTAATAATAGTAGTAGTAATAATAATAATAATAATAATAATAATAATAATATTAGTACATCCCTCTCTGATTCAAATGGGGCATCTCCATCACCCAATGAACCCATGGATCCCCCAAGGAGAAGGATTCCCCTGCTGGAAGTGGTTCTGTCCTGGCCCCGTGTGTTCAGCTCTTTGGCTCAGGAATTCAAACCCCTTTTACATCAGAGCTGGAAGTTTGGTGAGTTTTAGATGCTGCTTGCAGGTGCTCATGGCAGGGAGGGGTGCACCCAGGTGTGCTGCTGGGAATAAGGAACCTTGCAAGGCTGTAAGGAAACCTGGAGATATTCAAACAGGTTCCCCTGGGTGGCTGTGATCCCAGGGCGCTGGGGTCACCTCCCTTCTCCTTGCAAGCCCTTTTGAATGGGATCAGGAAGTGAAGCCGCTGGTTGCTGAGGATCCCAGCCTCATTCCAGGAATCCTGTGGCTGCCCCTGGATCCCTGGCAGTGTCCAAGGATCAGGAGCAGCCCAGGGTGGGGAAGGTGCCCTGCCCATGGCAGGGGTGGCACTGGAGGAGCTTTAAGCTCCCATGACTGCTTTTCCCATTAAATGCTCAGTTTTGGTACATGAGGCTTCCAGAAAGGTCTCCACACAAGCCTGCACTGGATTCCTGCAGCTTGGATGTTTCTTTGAAACATTGCTATTTTAAATGATTTTTCTTTCCAATGTTTTTCTTACCCTGATCAAAATATGTAGGGTCTGAACACCTCTTTTAACTTAAATGAAGGAATTGCTATCAAATGTCCCCCACACAGGTCTGAGTTTAAAAAAAAACTCCTTCTAAATGTGCCTGGCTTGGGAGCAGGAGCCATTCACACTGGCAGATAATGCAGGAGATATTTTTCCATCTTCCTTTCATTTATTTAGCTGCTCCACATTTCAGCCTTCAAGTTGATTAACATCACCTGCTGAAGTTAATTAAAGTATATAGGATGTAATAAGACTAATATGTTTGAGTTCTATCAATCACAGAATCTGGTGAGTCAATATTTGAAATTAATATATCACAGAGGGGAAAATCCTTGACATGGAGCTGAAATTAAAGGAGGAGGGAGGGAGTGCAGAGCACAGGGGGAAAACATTTGGGGGATAACTGGGGAGCAGAGCTGCACATGCCCTGTTCCCACACCCTGAGGGACAGGGACTGTGCTCAGACTCCCCTAAAATCCTCCTGCTGGGTTTTTAGGATGTCAAGGACTGGTCAATCAAGCCTGTAACTCAGAGCCAGGGATATCTGGTGGGTTTAAGCCTTTGAAATCCCTTGGCAGGTGATATTTCCCAAGAAACACTCCTTTGCTTCCCCAGCCCTGCCCAGTGCAGCTTCCCAGGCATCCCAGGAGAGAAGGGCAAAAGGGAAAAGTCCCGGAGAATTCTGCCATGGTGATGCCAAACCCTGAAAGGAAAACCCTGGCTCCCCACACCAGGAGCCTGCTGTGCCCAGTCCCAGCCCTCAGGAGCTGAGGAGAGCCTGGGGCAGGCAAAGGGGAGTGGGAGCCCTGGGAAAACTCTCCTGGTCCTGGAGCCAGCCCAGATTCCCTTCCCAGAGCACAGGAGTTTGGCTCTTTGGGCACAGCTGTGAGACGTTCCTTGGCTGGCACAAGGAGCATCCAGAGGATGGGAAGGATGGATGCAGAGAGCCCTGGAGGAGCTGGAGGCTTTGGGAATGCCTGGAGCAGAGCTGCCCCTTGTGTCTGTGCACAGGCTGGCTTAGTCACAGGTCCCTTCCTGCATAAAATATTGAAATACAATGTTATCAGCCATTCAGATCAGCAGCTACACGAGTGCCGTACGGCGGGGCCACATTAATATTTATTGAGCTTGATTTGTTTAAGGAAATACACCGAGCTTTTGGCATAGGCAATTTCTATGGAATCAAACTGTGAAAGGCATTAATCACTGGCAATGATGTGTGTAGGGTACACAGAGCCCCTGGAAATAAAGGCTGGATAAACACACGCTGTGGGATGTGGCTGGCAGTTGCCAGGGACAGGTGGTTGTGGTTAGGAACCTGGCAGGGAATCCCAGAATTCCAGCATGGTTTGGGTTGGGAAGGGACCTAAAACCATAAAACCCATCCAGTTCCACCTTCCACCATCCCAGGTGTTCATCAGGCAGGAAATTATCCCCAGGCTGGGAGCCCTGAGGGCTCTGCAGGGCTGGGGGTACCACGGGGGTCTCCTCTGGGTGACCACCAGGATCCACCAGCACCTCTGGGGCTCAGCTGGAGTTTTTCCAGGGGAGTTTTCTGGGAGCAGCCTGGCTGCAGTGCAGCTCCTGCAATGGCAAATGATGCTGTGGCCATGAGATGCTGAATGGCCACTGAAATATGGCATTTGTGGTTTCCATAGCAATTCTCTAACAGGTTAAGGGGAAATTAGAGACACTTTCCTTCTCCCCTCAACATCTTTTTATTGGGCTTTAAATGAGAGTGCTATTAAGAAAGAGAAAGGTTTCAGGATGTGTGTGTTCACAGGGGAGCTAAGCTTTAAACAGAAAAAAGTGTTAATAAAGCAATTCTAGAATTTAATCTGAGAGTTTATTTTCTCCTTTGCTGCCTTTCCTCCCCTGGGGATAGATTTCCTTCTTGCCCTGCTAAGGATTTAGGATGAAACCTTTTATATTTTTGGAAGCAGCATGAGACAGTCAGAAGTGAGAGGAGTTTAGCAATTCAGAGGTCAAGGAAATGATGGCTGCTGACCCTTTTGTTCTGAGCCAGTGGCTTGGACACACCATAAACACATGAGGGACATCCCTCCCCTGCACCCAGCCTGGCTCAGAGGCTCAGATAAATTCGGGTAAAAATAATTTGCACTCTCAGTTCTGCTTCTGACACTTTCCAAGCCCATGGAATGAGCTGGAAATGGAAACCCCAAGCGTGGTGAGAAAGGCTCTTTCTGCACATGTCAGGGCTGACCCCAGGAGGAAGCTCTGGAAATCTCATCAAAACCCCACTGACGGTGAGATTTCTGCTGTGCTGCTCAGCACCTGGAAAACCCTGGAGGCTTTGGTTCAGGATAAAACCCTGGAGGCTTTGGTTCAGGATAAAACCTTGGAGGCTTTGGTTCAGGATAAAACCTTGGAAGGTCTGGTTCAGGATAAAAGCCTGGAGGGTTTGGTTTGGTTCTGGGTAAAACCCTGGAGAGTTTGGTTTGGTTCAGGGTAAAACCCCAGAGGGTTTGGTTTGGTTCAGGGTAAAACCCTGGAGAGTTTGGTTTGGCTCAGGATAAAACCCCAGAGGGTTTGGTTTGGTTCAGGATAAAACCCCAGAGAGTTTGGTTTGGTTCAGGGTCTGAAGCCAACCTGCAAACCCCTGGTGCTGCAGGATGAGCTCCACTGAACACTGGGAAGTCTCTCCTGCTCTTGGCAGGCAAAATGCTGATTTCTCCTCAGCCCTGCCTGCCTGGGGTCGGGCAGGGGAGTCCCAGTGATGAGGAGGAGGGAGGAGATTCCAGCTGGAGCGAAGGCACAGGGACAGAGCTGGCACTGCCCGAGGCTGCCCCTGCCTCCACCTCTGTTCTGGCAGCTCCGGGCCAGCCCTTTGGTGGCTGTGGCTCTGGTTTCTGTGTTTTAGGGAGATCTGAGGTGCTGTCACACCGAGGCAGGGCCCTGCCTGTGAGGAACCTGATTTTATGGCTGTAGGGCACTTAATCTGCTCCCCCTGGAAATCACAGCCTGGGGAAAGCTGCTGCTGGTTCTGTGCCATAAATCATAAACTGCCAGATCCTGTAGCTCACAACTATTTCTCCCTTCTCTTTCCAACTTTTCTAGTTCTGGATTAATTAATTAATTTAATTAAAGGTTACCTGGGCTTGCTGATAGTTGTGAGCACTTTGCAACCTTGCAGGTGGGACTTGGTGTGAAAGCAAATGCAAAACTCTCACACTTCATGCCTGGGTTTGGTTGGTTTTTTTTCTCCTGATGTGTTTGAATGGTTTTGGGATAATGCTGCAATAAAGGAAGGAACTGGACAACACCAGGGAGCAGCTTTGGCAGCTTCAGCCCAGCTGCTCCCTGCCTGCAGCCAGGTTTGGAACAGGGGTGCAACATCTCGATCTTGGGAGAGGGTTCTGAAACATGGGAAAGGCTTCATCTGGAACCAGCAGCTGCTGGGGTCTCAGGGCTTTCGGGAAAGCAGAGCAGACTTGGCCTTTGTCGGGAAAAACACAGGAATGGACATGAAGGAATGCAAAATTAAACTCAGTCATTGTGTATTGACCTCCACTTGAATAATGCCAGATCCAATTAACAGTCATTAATGAGGCTCAGGGAAGGCAGGAGTGACCTTCCCAAGGCCCAGGTGAACTTTGAGAGTGCACAGAGCACGATAAAATGCAGGAATGCCAAGGCATGGAGTGAGGAATTCAGCAAACCCACCTGGAAAAACCTCTGCTGAAGTCTGCTCCAGAGCAAAGCTGCTTGGGAGACCTTGGAAATTCATTTGTGAAGATCAGGTGAGCCCTGAGTGTGTTCCAAGGGTTTAAAATGACTCTCATTAACTCCTTAAATGAGGAAGAGCTTCTGCAGTTTCAATAACGTGCCCAGAGGAGCAGTAAGAAGTGGGATTTAAGGAAACTTGAATCAAATCTGACTTTCATTTCAACTTGCAGATGATGAGGGAGGCAGCAGTGCTCTGTGGCTCAGGATGAGGAGGGCAGTAAGAAAATCCAAAGCGCCCCAGAAATCCCAGTTTAAAAGCTGCTGTCTCAGGGAGGATAAAATCCATTTGTCTCCCACTGAGCCAGACTTTGCAAGGACCTGATGCTCTCTTGAAATGTGGGATAAGGGATGAGGTTTGGGCTGCTGAACACTCCAGCCACAATCAGAATTCTTGCTTCAGGTTGGAAAAGGGTCCTTGAGGTTAGAAAGGCCCTCTGGGATCATCTCAGCCCAGCAGCACCACGGTGTTTCTCTCTAAACCACGTTTGGGGTTCACTGGGGGGCAAAGTGATGCTGAGGGAGCTCTGAGGTTTGCAGTGCCCCGCAGGTCCGTGGGTGAGGAGCAGGGCTGGGCAGGGATTTCTGGAAGAGTTTTACTCCAAATCCTTCAATCAAGCCATGGCAGCATTTCCTGCTCTGAAATGCCCGCTCCCGCTCCAGCTCCAGCCCTGAGGTGAAGCTCGACTCCAAAACAAACAGAAATCCTGCAGCCCTGCTGGACAGGGGAATGTTAATTGATCCTAATGACCCCTTCAGAGGGGGAAATCTGAGAGCTGAGAGCGGGTCACTCCCAGTCCATTCTTTCTGGAGAGAGGTTCGGGCCATTAAAATCCCCTTTATGCCAGCGCTTTTCCCTGTGTGAGTGCTTGTGCTGAAATAAAACCCCCGGTGATCATTTCCAGAGCCAAGGAAAGGTGTTCAGGGAAAAGGAGTGCTCTGCTGCCTACACCAGACTGCTTTTCTTTGTTTTTTTCAGTTATAGAGATCTTCTCTTTCTGAAATGTGAAGGAAAAGCCATATCCCTCCAGCTGTTGAGTTAAGCAGAGTCTTATTCAAATTATGTAGGGGGAAAAAAATGTCATAGCATAATGAGAATCAAATGTTGGCTCCAGGCGCCTTCATATTCGAGGGCTTTAAAAAACAATAGCAACAAAACACTTCAATCTTTTATCTGCCAGTGGAAAATGGTCATTTAAATAAACATTAACTAAGCTGGGGAACTTTGATGTTGCGGTAGCAATTGGTTTCTGACAGAGAAGATAGTTAAAGTCTTGTTCTTTTTAATAGGTAGCGTTTTTAAAGACAGATTAGCTGAATTACAGCCCACAACTGCTCCTTTGCCGGCTGTTCCCCTCCGGGGAGTGGAGCTGGGGAGGGCAGGGCAGGGGTTTGTGGCTGGCAGAGACTGAGACAAGGAGCCAAAGCACCCGATTGTCCCTCCCAGTGTTGATATGCCGGGAATCAACCCCACAAACCGGGCGTTGGTTGATTTTGGGAAGTGCAACGCAGAGAAATCTCTGGTGGGATTCCCGAGGGGGTTGGAGCTGGGGGAGCTTCAGGGACCCGTCCAGCCCCAGCCATTCTGGGTGTCTGGGATTCCATGGAAGGGGGGAATTGTCTGGATTCCGTCACTCGCTCAACTCCTGCAGTTTCCATCTCCGAAATCCAGCCCGGCAGGCGAGGCCGGGCACCGGGAGCCCGGGGCGGGCAGCCGGGAGCGGGGCTGGCAGGAGCCGGCAAAGCGCGGTCAGGATGCGGCAGCAGGAACCGGAGAAATGCCCGAGCCCGTAAATTCCAATTGCTGGGGGATTGCAGGCGGGGAAGGCGCTGAGCCGGCGCTGCAGGAACCACGGGGAGCTCAGCACAAACATCTCCCGGCCATATCCCTGGAAAGGCTTTCCCAGGATTTGGGATGTTCGAGCAAACCGGGGGCTCCTGGGCTGGGTCTGGCTGAGGAGCCCCAGCACGGAATGAGCGAGAGGGGAAGAACAAAAGGCTCCTTTGATGTGCTCACCCGCACGATGTTCAGCACAAAATGCAAATGTTCCCTCACGCTGGAGAACACTTATCAATATTAAGGCATACACGGAGCAGAAGAAAGGAGGAAGAACAAAATACAACACTTAACAAGAGGGTAATTTAGCCTGTTGGCAAGTGCTTTAAGCCGAGTTCATGAAAAATTACTCACACAATTGTTTTGCGGGGTTTCTGGGCTCTTATGCATAAATCATGATATTGATTCAATGGGAGGCACGCATTGCTCGGGTGTGCGAGTGCACGGGGGCACCGGGGAGGCCTGGGAGGACTGGGGTGAGGAGATTGGAGTGTGGAAATCGGAGAGGGAATGAACCTTCCCCCCTGTTGCTCCTACAAGCTCAGCTACAGTTGTCAAACAGCTGGAGAGCATGAGGGCCGGCAATTAAAACGTGGCGGGGACCAGCTCGGGCAACATCTCAGGAGAACATCCAGCTCCCAGAGCTGCCAGTCCTGCATCCTCCCGTTCTTGCCTCCTGGTTTTTTTAAGGAGAAAACAAAAAAAAAACAAACCAGAGGGCAGTGGAAGCCAAAGGATGGCCGAGAGAAAGAGAAATAAAATCAATTGGATGTTACAGCTATGGCAAATGCTGCAGTCAGGACGAGGGGAGGGAAGGAAGGAAGGGCCAGGAATAACTGAGGGGGGTTTGTTTCATGGCATTCCCGTTTCCCAGCCACATTTCTGCTTCCTAAAATAGAGGGAAGGGCTCCTGCAGCATCACCACGTGCACAGGAGGGGCATGGGGAGGGCCAGCAGGGGCTGTGCCAGGCGGGAGAGCTGGGAAAAGCTCGACCCTGGAAATGAGAACAGGCACGGAGCAGGCACAGCCCCTGCTCAGACACAATTCCTGAATTGCTTCCCATCCTCGCTCAGCCCTCGGCCTCCTCTGCTCAAGCACTTTGTGTTCAGCATCCAGAGCCCAGCTGCTCCCAGCCCATGGCCTGGAAACTCTTCCTGATGCTTTCCTCCATGCCATGGAAATGTAAAATAAAGGCCGGGAGAAGCTCCAGGTGAACAACCCACACCAGTTCCAGTTTCCCAGAGAGCTCCCCGTGCCTGCAGGGGCCCTTCCTAATGAACACCCTCATTTCTGCTCTGCACTCCCCTCTCCTTGTGTTGCCTCTGCTATCATTCACTCCTGAAGGGGTTTCATCTGATTATTTCAGGCACAAATCTCTCCTGCATGTCTGCAACCACACAGGTTCTCCAGGGAAAAGCCAAACTGAGTTGTGCCCTGGACAGCGACCACGGTTCCAGCTGGAGAGGGCAAATGTGAGCTGCAAAGTCTGCCCTCAGTTCGGTGTTCTCAGAGAAGAGCATCTCAATTCTCCTTTTCTCATTTCCCAATCTGCAAAGTGAGAATAAAACCACCCACTTCTCCTGGAAAGCCTGGGGCTGCGCCCTGGAGAGGGCTGCACGTCCCTGCAAGTAAATGATAGTGTTAGAGATGAAAGCATTTTGGGGTATTTTAGGAGTTCATTCTCAGAAATGTCAGTGATTTGTGAGTTTCTGTATTTGTGATGCAGCATCTCCTCTCTCCATTTGCAGGAGAGATGGAATTGCCAGGACAATCACAGCAATCCCAATCCTAGAATAGGATTTTGGTTTTTGAAGAGAGAAATAGAGCTTCTCCTTTTCCATAAAATCCTATTGGTTTTGTTTTATTCTTAAAATTATTTTGGGTTATTTAATAGAATGAAAATCTGTGATAATTGCTGCAGAATTTATTGCAGCAGAATCTTCTGTTTCACCAGCTGCTGCTTTTTGAGGACAGTGGAAGTTTTTCCCTTGCTTTTGTTTTACTCCTAAGAGTTCACTAAAGTTGACAAACCCAAATCGCTGCCAACACCCAGTAATTCTCTTTAAAACAGAAATGACATCATCAGCCATGACCACATCCATCCTTCATCCTGCCACCAGTGCCACGAGGACAAAGCAATAGCTCAAAACTGAAATATTGCCTTGCACAGCTTCTGTAGAGTCACAGAATCCCAGAGTGGTTTGGGTTGGGAGGGACCCCAAGGATCATCCAGTGCCACCCTCTGTGTTCCAGGGACACTTTCCACTATCCCAGGCTGCTCCAAGCCCTGCCCAGCCTGGTCTGGGACACTTCCAAGGATGGGGCACCCACAGCTTCTCTGGGAATTCCATTCCAGGTCCTCCCCACCCTCCTAGGGAACAATTTATTCCCAATATCCCATCTAAACCTTCCCTGCTCCAGCACAGAGCCATTCCCCACTGTCTTATCACAGATTTGGGGACTTGCTCACCAAGAAATTGCAGCCAAGGATGATCCATAAGCACTCCTGGCTCATTCCTCACCTTCCTCTCCAAGCCCCTTCACACCCCGCATTTGCTGCGAGGTTTCAGAGCTGCCCTGCTCTGAAATCGTGGCTCGGGTGACAAATGGCCTCGTCCTGCCTGGCTCCTGTCAGCTGCCTGAGGATTTCCCTGGTGCTGTCTTGTTCCTGCACTGAAGGAAATGTAAAACCGAGGAGGTTCCTGCTGCTCTCCCAGTCTGGGCTGCATTTCCTGCTCTGTCTCACAAACCCTGCAGCCTCCCTGCCCTGATGAAATATCCGCAGCCACATTTGTGATTATTCTCCAGCATGTTTCCACCATCTCACAGAGAGGATGGTGGCAGGACAGGCTCGTTTTTAATGGGTCTTAAGTGGTTTTTTTCCCCCCTTCATTAAAGCAGAATAATTGTCATGGCAGAATGAAGCCTAATGTCAAAGCAGCCCCCCCAGCCCCTCTCCCCTCTCAAGGTAATTACATTTTAAAGCCATGCCCTGCTCTGTGTGGTCTTTCCACCATGTGCGAGGTGGTTTGGGGAGTTATTTGAAATGTGGGATTGTGCAAGGGCAGATTGGGAGCAGGAGCTTTGCCAGGGGAGCTGCACAGGAGGCAGCAGGGGAGGAGCAGAGGGGTCCCAGCAGGGCACAGCTCTTCCTCCAGGAGCTGCTGGATTCCCAGCACAGCACCCCTGGGGTGGGACACCTGTAAAAGGTGATTTTAGCTCTCTGTAAATGATGCCTTGCGAGGAGCCTGATTGGAGAGCTGAGGGAATCAGCATAAAAGCAGTCCAGACAGCCCACTCAGAAATGAATTTTTCCATAATTAGGCCACAAAGTGGAAAAGTCCTCTTAACACTGCATTACTGAGCACCTGAAAGGAGAGAATAAAAAGTTTCTCAAGGGGCCACCAGACCTGGAAAAGCAAATCACTGAGGCCAAAGAAAATGAGATTAAATTGAACCTCTGAAACGCAGTGTGTCTATTGACCTCCCTCATACCAAGTGCTTTCTTCATGTTCCTGTTCTGAAAAAAGGTGGGGAAAAAATTCTCCAGGAGAATGCAGGCTGCTCAGCAGATAGCTGGAGGCTGAGTTGGATTTGAATTTTGATCAAAGTTTCTCTCATTTGCCATGCTTTCCTGTGTCTGCACTCCCAATCTGCCTCTTTTGCTTAAAATAATGCTTCCCATACAGGGACTCGTCACTGCCATACATAATAAGGAAACCTGGACTCCTGAAAATGTCTTTTGTGCTATCTGGGGGTTCTTCTGCAGAATCCAGGCTGCTGGAAAAGGAGCATCAGGAGTCCTCTGGCTGCCCCTGCCCACGGGGGCTGCTCAGGGTGGGCACCCTGGCACTGCCCCCACACCACCCCTCTGCCTGTCTGCACCCCCAGCTTCTCCACCAGCAGAAAAAAAACCTTCATTTCCAGCAAACTGCACAATTTCCTCACTCCCTGAGCTGCAATAACGCCACCTCCAATCCTTTCCTCCTGTTCTTGTGACACAAAAGATGCAGGAACAGCAAACGAGGAGCGTGGCACAGGAACCACCTGGGCAGGGCCCTCCCCACTCCCCAGGGATTGGCATTCCTGCCATGGCAAAGCTGCAGGTCTTTGTTTTGCTCTGAGGGGCTGCCCAGCATGGGCCAGCCTGTTGATGGAATTGTTTTATAAAGCACCTTCCTCGTGCCTTCCTGTCTCACCTGAGACAGCAATGGGGTGACTTTGCTGTGCCAGCCAAGGCCAGGGCAATATTCAATACTCAATATTCAATATTCAATATTCAATATTCAATACTCAATATTCAATACTCAATATTCAATATTCAATATTCAATATTCAATATTCAATACTCAATATTCAATATTCAATATTCAATATTCAATATTCAATATTCAATACTCAATATTCAATATTCAATATTCAATACTCAATACTCAATACTCAGTATTCAATATAGAGAACATCCAGTGCAGAGGAATGAGGATGAGGATTTCCCAGCTTGGCGTTTTTTGGTGCTTTTTTCCCTGCTGTGCCAAGGGCAGTGTCCCACTCAGGTGCCAGGAAATCGTGGTGTTGACTGACAAGCCATTCCAGGGTGCCAGGATCAGTCTGGATTAGGGCCCCTGCACCCCATGGAAAGATCTGGTGGGGATTTGCACACTCAGCTGAGTGAGGCATTGGCTCCACGCCCTTGGGCTGCTCACGTCTCATTGCAGGGCAGAGCTGTGGGGCCCAAAGCACAAAAACCATGAAATACTTCTTCCTCCAAACCCTGCAAACCACTGCAGTATTTTAAAATATGGATTATCTCCAGCTCCTGCTCCTCTTGATGGTTCCACCTCATTTGTCTTGTTACTCTAATTTCCTTAAATGTGTGTTTTCTTTACAGGCTACTGACTGCAGACAACTCGCAGCAATCAGCCGCAGCTCAGCATCGGCTCCACACTTTGCTGGCTGGGAATTCATTTCCAGGGGATGTGAACTTTAATGAAGTTGGAAATTGGATCATTCCGTGGTGTTCAGGGACACACAGGAGACCGAGGGAGGGCTGAGGGTCCATGGGAAAGGCTCCTGGAATAGTTTAGAGATGAAAATGCAGCTTGGTCAAGTGTGGCTGGAGGACAGGAAATCGGAGAGGAGAGTGGATTCAAATCACAGCAGTGAGGTTTGATCCCAGTGAGGCAGAGAAGCTTTTATTTGGGGTTTGCAACCCCTTTTATAAAGTGTTCCTATACAGGTCAGCATGATTGGCCAAAGGAACCTCTCTGGTGCCATTGGTGGAACAAGAGAAAAACACATTGAGAACAGCTCTGTGACATTGTTCTGAGAACCAAAACCTATTTACAAAAAACAATCCTTGAAAGAGAAGTTTCCCAAAAGATTTTCCCTTGGGAACAGATCAGCCACTGCCAGGCTGAAAACTCCCTCAGGCTCAGAAAATCCTGTTTAGAGTCAAGCTTTGGTTCTTGCAGCCCCTGCCTCTCCTCCACCACGCAGCAGCACTTGAGGCCATGGGTTGGTGGTGGACATGGTGATGGTGATGGGTTCATGGCTGAACTGAACCTTATTATTACTATACAATAATAGAAGGTAATCAGGTATAATATATACATATAATTATGTTATTAATATTTATTTATATTGACTACATATTTATATACTACTAATTATATAATTATTTATATATTTATATCTATATATTGATATATATTTATATTTCCTATATTTGTGTATTATTTATATTTCCTATATTTAGGTATTATTTCTATCTACTTCTATAAGTATTATATATAATTATTTATTTTTAATATTAACTATATTGTTTCTATTTATATTATCTATAATTTCTATTTATCGATTTATTGTTTATTATTTACATTATTATTTATTTTATTTCTTATTTATTTTATTTCTTATTTATTTTATTTATTGTTTATATTTTATCAATAAATATTATATATTATTTATATTATTTTTTATTATTTATATTAACTATTCCACCATTCCACGATTCTGCCGTGGCAATTTTTGGCCACGTTCTCTTTTCCCAAAGAGCCACCAGGCTGACATTGCCGTGCCACCTCACAGGAGATCTGCACTGAGCACCAAGGCCTGCCTGGGCATGTGTGCTTATGTTTCCCATTTTTTAACATTATTTCTGAGATGTGACATCCTCCAGGAAACTTTGAGAAACACTCAAGAGTGTTGCTATAGAACTCGGCTTTCCAGCAGCACCTGCTCTCCTTGACTGATCTGCCAGATTTTGATTTGGAATAACTTCTTCCTTCATGGATTTGTTTTCTGGGGAAGCTCGGGGTGCACGCTGTCCCTGTGGCCATCCCACCTTCAGCACCTTTCCTTCCTCCACTCCCAAATCCAGCTGAGACTTCTCGGAACTTTAATTAATGAGATAACAGAAGGGAAAACACCCAAAGAACCAACCACATCACTGAAGACTTTATCTCCTCTTTGCAGCTGCATCTCTTTTTTCCTCCTTTTTTTTTGGTTTTTTGCTGTTGTTGGGAGTTGCATTCCCGGCCCATCAATACTGTTTCTCATTAAATTAAATAGTTTATTGACTGGAGAGCGCCGGAGCCACGCAGCCGACGGGATCCGCGGCGGCACCTTCCCCGTGCAAACAACCACAGGTCAGTGCACAGTAAATCAGCTGGTAATGGAGTTTGAACTCGGGGAATCACTGCTGTGTACCCTTTTTATTTGTTTTTAATTTGTATCAATGGTAATTCTGTCGCTTCCAATTTCTGTGACGGCCGTGGGTTGCGGAGCAGCAGAAGCCCCATTTTTCTTCTCGTTGCACATCCGTGGCAGCCAAGGCCCCCCCCAGCTCATGGGGTCTTTCCTGCTTTCCTTCCCTTTCTGTTCCATCAGCACTGGGATCTTTGCTCGTGGAAATGGTGCTCAGGCCTTGGCAGGGGCTGCCCAGGCAGAGCCCCCATTCCCAGAGGTGGCCAAAGCACACTCAGAGCTCTGTGCTGGTGACAAAGCGGGGATTGGGCACAGCTTGGACTGGATCAAAGCTTGGATGCCTTTTCCAGCCCGATCTGTTCCCTCTGGAGGTGGGAGCTGGCCCATCCCAGTTCTCCCCCAGCACATCACAGGGTGCTTGGGGGCAGCGGGGCTGGGAACAGCTCCAGCTCTGTCCTGATTGCTCCTGACTGCACCAGCAGGGCCAGGGAATGCCCTGTGATATTCCCAGGGCCCTACAGGAGTTTGTAGGGATTGGGATTTCCTGTGATATTCCCAGGGCCCTACAGGAGTTTGCAGGGATCAGGATGCTCACCAGAGCCGCTGCCAGGAGGGGAGGCCGAGTCTCCCTGGGCCTGTGTGTGTTTTTCCCTGGCTGCAGCACGGGGCCGTGCAGAACACGTCTGTTTGCAGAGTCACACGCACACGTTTCTCCTCCACAATATTTTGGGAAGCTCCACAGACGTGTTAGGAAAGCTGTCACTTGCACAAACTTCCCTGCAACCAGAGTGTGATTTCTTTTCTGAGCTATTAATGGAGGGCTAGAGCGGAACCAGCTTGGCAAAAAGGAACAAAAACAAACACCCGTGAACTCCAGAAAGGAACCAAAGGAGCACTCGAGGGAGGTGCCCTGAGGAGTTAAAGCTCCACGCAGGTGCCCAGGTCAGCTGGGGCTTTGTCCAGAGGTTTGGGCACCAAGCAGCTGCCATCACTCCCAGCCCATCCTGCTCCCCACAATCCCAGGGATAATAATTCCCCACAGTGGAATTTCCTGCCTTGGGCAAGGGAGGAAGATGCTGAAGGGCAGGAGGAGCAGGGATGGCACTGGGCAGTTTCCTTGGGTATGACTTTGTGCTGAACTGGCAAGGAACACAGCAGGAGGAGATTTCAGCTGCTAATGAGGGTCTGGAGTGTGCCAGGAGCACTCTTGCCAAAACTTGGAGTCTCCAAGGATTTTGGATCAGCACAGGCTGAGGCTGGGCTATTTAAACCCTCAAACACCTCTCAACCCAGGAGTCCCCCAGAAGAGAGAGACCTTTGCTTATTCCCGGTTCTTGCTCTGCTTTGCCTGCACCAACTGAGAGCTTGTTCGTTGCGAGTACTTTGGGATTTTTAGGTTTTTAATGCCAATCAGCAGCAAATTTCCAGCTTCCCACTGACTCAGGGAGAACAGCTGCCTGCTGGACAGAGCCAGGCTCCTCGGGAGGGGACTGGGTTCTGTGTCAGCTCAGCGCTACCCTGGGATGCTCTTTCTCCTCCCCTCACCTTCCCTGGCAGAGAATAAACCCCTGACAAGGAATGAGTGATGGAATATCCCCAATAAACCAGGCACAGCCCAGCCCCAGCCACAGCAAGCACCAGGAAACTGTCCTGAGGAAGAAGTGCATGAATAAAAACCACGATCCACACACAAACAGAAAAGGGATGAATTCTTCAAATAAATGGCTCCCAACAAATAATTTGACCGGCTCTCATGAGCAGCTTAGGCCCTCGAGCATGAAGATTATCAGCCCCATGTAATTTTCTCCTGGCTGATGTAGCTGCAAAGACCATTCATATTCATATAAATGTCTAATGTCTAATCCTCTAATCTAATCCTTTTTTTTTTTTTCCTGCTCATGCTAAAGCTTCCCAGCCTGGGCTCCAAAGCCCTCAGAGCAATGGAATTATTGATAAATTACTGCAGAGAGGAGGAGCACAGCACAGACACCAAACCCACCAAGCTCTGCCTCCTCTGCAAGAGTTGGAATTTCTATGTTGGGTGAGTTTGAAGGACAGTTGCAGGTCTTTTCCCTCCCTGATACTTTTCACATCCTGGCCCAGTGCTGGAGTGAGGTGATTTCTCCTCCACTGGGCCTTTCAGAGAGCTTGAGGAATGCTCTCACTTTATCACAAGCCAATTAAACTCTGTTTGTGCAAATTAAAAATACAAACTGGAAAACACAAACCAAAAATATAAACATAAAAAAATCCTCCAGATAATCATGGAATGGTTTGTGTTGGGAGGGACCTCAAAGCTCACCCAGTGCCACCCCTGCCACTGTCCCAGGTTGCTCCAACCTGGCCTTGGACACTCCCAGGGATGGGAGCAGCTTCAGAAGCAGCCAAAGCCCAGCTCCCAAGCCCAGTCTTATTTCAACCTCTCCCTTGCCCTGGGAGCAGCCCCACATTTATTTATGGATGTTCCTTCTGCGCTCACTCAGGGGGAAAGATTTGTACCATGGGCAGGAATTATAAATCCAGGCACAGTCTGTGGCCTCTGAGCATTTCTATAATAAAAATTCTCATCCTGGAACTGGTTTTCATCTGGAATTAGGCTGAGGCTCATCAATGCATTATCTCACTTAGACCAACAAATAAGCATCAGATGGGGACTTCTTTCAAATCACGGCGGGCTTGGGCCAATTCTGAAATCCTGCCCTAGGGCAGCAGACTCAGTATCCCATTTATTGCTCCCCCAAGGCCAGCCAGTTCTGCATTAACTGTTACCTCCAACTAATAGCACATTCATAAGCAATTTTGTGGGTGACTCTGAGACTTTAGGCTGCTCTGGGGGTTTTTCCCCCCCTTATAAATTATCTTTTTGCTTGATGATATGGAATTATTTAGATGACAACTCCCATTAAAAGAACCTGTGCTCTTACGGGCAAAGCCATTTTTTTCCCAGACAACACCGCTATAAAATTGTTCTAAATCTACTGCATGCATAGAACAGAGTTCTGCCATGATTAAAAAGGGAGACTTTTCCATTTGAATATTGCCCTTTTTGATAGCTCAAACACACATTTCCAAGTCAATAACTTTTCAGCTTTGTTGTCAGATGAAGCTGGCTTGCATTATAATTCTCCCCCTTGCTGAATGTTTTGTAAATAGAATTTATTTGTAAAATGTTGCTTTCTGTCCCTGGTGTTGGACATTTAGTGCTGCTCAAGCCTGGCCATGGGCAGAGGGACAATGGCCACACTTGCTCCTGGAGCTCTTTGTGCTCAGCTGCATCAGCTGCACTCAGGAATGCCAAGGAGTTTTTGTGTGGATTTCTGTGAGTGGACACATGCCTGTGTCCTTCAAAAACACCTCCAGTGCTGGAGTCAGCAGTTCCAACTCAACAGGAAGCTTTGGGAAGTTTGTGGAGAGAGATTTTAATCCAGAGCTGCAGTGCAGGTAAGGGCACTGATGCCTGGAAGAGCTGGAGCAGAGGCTGGACAGAGTTAGGGGAATAAAGGAGATTTATTGAGGGGTCACACCAGGCAGCACCGGTGTTACAAATCAGGCTCTGTTTGGATGGCTGCAAAAATGGAGGCAAAGGGAGGAGCCAGTCCCAAGATCCCACTCCTTTTATAGGTTTGGGTCCATTTGCACACAGGAGTCCCACTTGCCCACCCTCCTCCTCCCACTCTGTTTATACTTTGAGCCTGAAGTTTGGAGAAAATGTCCTTGAGTCCCAATTGGAGCAGGATTGTTGTGTCTTCATCACCCCGTGAAAGGATCTCAGTAACCCTGAACAAAAGCCACACCGCAATGCAGAACAGAAAACCCAAAAGCCCAGGGCATCAGCACAGCCAGGAGTCGCAGAGGGCTTGGCTGGGAAGGGACCTTCACATTCATTTAGGAGGGAAAACTCCCACCACCCCAGGGTGCTCCAAGCAGTCACAGCTGGGCACTCCCACGCTGCTGGGGAGCTCCTGTCACTGAGGAGGGGACAGGGCAGAGCCCAGGTGTGACAGACAAAGCCCCTGTGCCCCAGGAGCGACGGGCAAGGCGAGCACTGCAAAGGAAACTGCTCAGGGCTGGGCACAGACACTCAGGGGATGAACTGACCTGAACTGACCTGGAGAGCCCTCAGGGCTGGGAAAAACCTTGGGAATGAGGGTTGCTGGGCACTCTGCTCAGCTGCAGAGATGCCCGGTGCTCCCTCTGGCAGGCAGGGATGGGCAGGGGAGGGTCCAGGGGCTGCCCTGCCCCAGGGACACAGGCAGGACCAGAAAATGAGCCCTGGTGGCTCCAGCAGGGCCCAGCCCAAAGGATAAAAGCCCTGGAGAGGATGGAGCCCCATCCACCTGGCACCTGTGGCAGTGAGGGGAGCGTGGATTCATGGGCAGAGATCCCAAAAGCTCTTCAGAGCACTTACAAAGCTCACTGGCGCTTTCTCAGGCTCTTTGAAACTCCTTTCCAACTGTTTTCCAAGCACTGACCTTTGGCTGTGCACGGAAATAAATAGGCACACGCAGAACAACAGTCTGTATGGAAAAGAAAAATGTTGACATTAATAAATCATTAAAGGATTTTGATGCCCAACAGCAAGCCTGGACCTTTCATCCCTTATTTCTAGCTCTGCATCTGGCAAGTAATCTTGTGAAAACAAGAAGAAATTATTTATGTTATTTTAGCATTCCGTAAATCAAGTGTTGCTGTAAGGACTGAACTGATGTTTAGAGAAGTGAAGATGGGGTTTGGTGTGGTTTTCTACATGCACTGAATCTCTGGCTGGTGGGATATCAAAAGGCCAAGACAAAATCTAGAGAAGGAAGGAGTCTGAAATGTAGGCAGCAGAAGGAAATAATTTAGCAGAGCAGTGCCCAGTTTGGCTTTGTAGAGGGAGAGTTATGGGCTGCAGTTATTGTGCTTTTCTGTGTGGTGCTTGGCTTTTAAATGCAGATACTGGGAATCCATCACAGCATTATTTGTTTGCTTGTTTCCCTCTCCCTGCATGTGAGAAGACATCGATAGAGTTTAACTGCAAAAATCCATCCATCCACCCTCTGCACCTCCTTTATTAAGCTACAGCCTAGCAAGGAAAAATAATAAAAAAAAAAAGCCATATACAGCCACTTGTGTTTTAAAGAAACAGCAAAACCAGGAGCTACAAACCTTAACCTGATTTACATCCCTGGCAGAGCAGCACTCCCCATTACAGCCTCCTGGAAAGCAAGTTTATAAACCCACTGCCAGACCTTCCACTGCAGCTGAGAGGGCCACGAGGGCTCCTATAAACAATATTTTATTGATTAGAATAGGCAGAAACTCCTGTTATTTACACCAGACTTTTTCACAGCGTTTATCGATGTTCCTGAGGCTCACAGGAGATGGAGAGAGGGGCCTGGAAAATGAAGCACACCGAGGTGCTCCTGGAAAACAGCCCTGGGGGAGAGAGCCCTGAAGGGCCCTGAGCTCCCAAGCTCTTCTCTGGGGAGCTCCTGGCCATGGGCAGATGGAGGAAAGGCTGCTGGAAATCCTCTTCTTCAGGCAATCACCAAACCCCACCTCTAAATGAGCAGCCCCAGGTGAGGATGAGGCTGTGTAACGTCAGTGGCAGCAGCAGGAATATCAGAGCTCCCTGGCAGAGCAAGGCTCATGCCCATCGTGCTGAGAGAAAATTGCAGGTTCAGTTGCTGCAGATCCAGGCTCACCAAAACTCCATCAGTGCCCCCTGGTCAGCGAGGGAAACTCTGGAGAATCAGAAAGAAAAACCTCATCCCACAGAGCAGGAGCACAGGGACAAATGAACCCCTCCCAAAACTGCATCACCTCCTTGACCAAACCCTGGGAGCTGCAAGAGCCACCAGCTCCTCACCTCTTCCTCTGCCCCACAGCCTGGCACGGTGGCACAGCAGCCACGAAGGTTTGTTTCATGATTTTTAATTAATGTTAATTACTGACAAGTTTTTGGGGAGCAGTAGTTTAACCTCGCTACATCTCTGATGGCTCAGGAGCCTCTGCCAAGTTCCTCATTCCAGATCAGATCCCCCAGTGCCAGCTGATAATGAAATGGGTTTTAAAAGGAAGGGGCAGAGGCAGAATCAAACACCTCCAGCAGAACCCCGGGGAGAGGATTATGATCTGGCACAGAGAGCAAACGGGAGTCTGGGGGCTTGGATGGATGATGCTGGCTGTGCTCAGTGTGCTGCTGTCCAACCTCAGGGGTTCTGGGGCTGCCAGTCCCTGCCCTGTCCTTCCACAGGGACAGGGAAATGTTCTCCCCTTGTGCAGCCGGGGAGGAGCAGCTCTGGGACCCCCAGGGACACGGGGCTGGCGTTTCCATCAGCCCCATCCCGCCTCATCTCCTGCTGGTCCCCCCAAACCAGGGTCCTGCCTCCTCCAACCTGCCCAGCAGAGCTCTGCCATCCCCCAAGGGTTTTTCCAAGGATCTCACACCCTTCATTCTCCTGTGCCTGGTCCAGGCTCTCTCAAGCTCCCCAAAGGATTATCTGGATTATTTGTTCCTTTACTACAGATTTTACTCCTTTGGCTTTCTCAGATCTCATCCTCGCATCTTCCTTTCAGCTTTCCAACAATTATTTATTTATTCTCTGGAACCTGCTCCACCTGTACCTTGATCAGCATCCAAAATCTCCTTGTGCACCAACAGGCACATCCCATTCCCTCTGGAATTCCGCAGCACAGCCAGGGTGCAGATGTGCAGATGGTGGAGGGCACTGGTGGCACTGGAGTTTGCCTTCGATCCCCTTTGTTTTTATTGCCACCCTTTTCCCTGGGTCCAAGCTCCCTCCCTGTGGCTCTGATCTCCTGCCCAGCAGCCCTGGGAAGGCTTCAAAGGATCCAACATTTGGGCAGAGCACAGAAAGGCTCTGCCCGTTTTGGATGCTCTGCTAAGGCTTCTCTGAGCCCTGGCCCAGGCTGTAAGGCTGGGCTCCAAGGCCCCCGGGAGCACATTTGCATTGCAGCTGGATGGACATCCATGCTCAGAGCTGAAAATTCCTTTAAAATGAAAAATCCCTCTCTGGCCTTGCACCTCTTTTGTGGGTGAGAGAGGAGCAGAAGAGAAAGACTTTTTTCAAGGCACAGAAATATGGAAAATAAGCAAAGAACTGCATGCATTTATCCCAAGCCCTGCCTGCAGCAGGAATATTGCTGTTAGCAGGAACATTGCAGTTCCCTCCTGCAGCAAAAATTTTGCTGTTTGTTCCCTCCTGCAGCAGGAATTTTGCTGTTTGTTCCCACCTGCAGAATGAATTTCACTGTTCCCTCCTGCAGCAGGAATTTTGCTGTTTGTTCCCACCTGCAGAATGAATTTCACTGTTCCCCCCTTGCAGCAGGATTTTTGCTGTTTGTTCCCCCCTGCAGCAGGATTTTTGCTGTTTGTTCCCTCCTGCAGCAGGATTTTTGCTGTTTGTTCCCTCCTGCAGCAGGAATTTTGCTGTTACCACGGCCACCACTGCCCTGAAGGTTCCCATCTTCCACAAGCTCCTGGTGGCACGGAGCAAACCCCTCCTCACCTTCACAGATCAAGCTCGAGGGGTGGCCAGGAGCCTCCAGCCCTGCTCTGACCCCTCCTGAACCGAAGCTGAGCTGGGTTCGAGGCTCTGTGGACAGCCCAGGGCAGAGCCAGGTGAGCAGAGCCACCCCTGCAGGAGCTGGGGAAGGTGACAGGGCCAGCAGGACTGGGACTGTCCCCACCCCACAGCCACTGCAGGGACATGCATAGGTCATATGGAAGTTGAAACAGAGTGGTTGTTATTTTTCACCATTAAAAATGGGATTTTTTTTCTCCCTGTGTTGACATTCCTGGATCCTGGGGAAAGGAGCAGTCCTGACATCCTCAGAGCCTCACTGTGCACCACGTGGGGAGACACCCAGGGCCCTGAGCTGGCAATGACTCAACAAACAGGATACCTCAAAATAATAATAATTAATAAAAAAAAAAATCTACATTTTGAACCATCAACAAAACGTGACATGTCATTAATTCACTGTTAAAAACACCCAGTCTGATTCTGACCCAATGTTTTCTCACTAACGAGGTGAGGAAGGATTTTCCTGCCACAGGGAGCGTGCAGGGGTTTGGTGGAGGCTGAATTATTTGATTATTGTGACCCTGCTGCGGTGCTGTTCCTCCTGCTGGAGCTTTTCCTGTGCAAACACCGAGCAAAGGTGCAGAACAGCCCTGGGGAGAGATCTGGGGCCTCTGCCTGCTCAGGACTTCATTCCAGCACCATTTGGAGCCTGGAGCCCTGGAAAGGTGATGCTTTGAGCTGTCACAGGGAGCAGCAGTTAATGCTCAGAGAGGGAGGCTGATTTTTCTTCTCTCTGCAGCCTGTAAGAAAATTAAATTCATGCCCAATGGGCCTAAACATTCTTGGTAGCATTGAAGTGCAAAATTGAGCTAATACCTTTCTGATGTTTAAACAAGTACTCATGATATTTTTATGCCCATCAAGAAGCAGCTCTAAAGCTTTTGGAGCTGCCATTGCAAACCAAAAGGGAGGCGAGAAATAAAGGGAAGGGAAAAATCTATTTATGGGTCATGGGGAGTTCTCTGGCTAACAGGGACAGGATGAAATGCCAGACTGATTCTCAAAGCTTCCTCCTGTGCTGCAGAATCCCCCTGTGGGACACACGAGGGTGGGAGGTGCTGGGCCTGCTGGGGGTTCACTTTTCCCTACTGATGCAAATAATCCCTTGGTGAAAACGCAACCATTTCCTGCAGTTCTGACCCAGTATTCCTCTAGATCTTCATCTTCAGAGAGAAATTGCTCCCTGTCAGGGAACAGGGTGCCCAGAGAAGCTGTGCAGTGTCCCAGGCCAGGCTGAATTCATCAATAACCAAACAATGACCATTAAAAAAGTGGGCACAATCCAGGGGGGAAGGAAGCTTGGGAAGGTTTCAGCTCCATCCCACTTTTTGGAGCACATATGGACAAAGGGATTGTTCCCCTCCCTGCCATTTGCAGGGAGCGAACCAGGAGCAGATGGGAGCCGGGCACTGCCGACTCCAGCAGATAAAAGACAATAACAAGCAGAAAATGGAGCTGCTGATCGCAGGCAGCTCCCACTTGGGATGTTCAGCTCAGCTACTGGGATAAAACACGTGGAGAACAGGAGGGTTGGACGCTGCCCTCCTGGCAGCAGCCGTCTGGCGCTGCAGACCTGCTGATTCAGGCACCCCAGCTCCTTGCAGACGTGGGGAGAAACGTTTGAAGGCTCAATTTGAGCTGCTTGTTTCTCGGTTTTGAGCTCTCATCAAAATAATCTGCCCTGATTGTCTGCAGGAGCTATTTTTTGCTCCTCTAAATGGTTGCAGAAAAAGAGAATCAACCCTGGTGAGGCTGTGACTCATCAAATCCAGGCTTCTGCTCCGTGCTGGCTGCCAGGGCAGCAGCAGCCCCTGGAATGTGGCAGGGACAGGGGCAGAACCTGGTCCTGCCCTGTCTGGACAAGAGGTTTGGGGAATTTTACCTTCATTGATATGGGACATGGACCATCCTGATCCCTGCCTGCAAGAGGACGCTCTCTGCAAGCCCAGGTTTTCTCCCCTCTCCAGGGCCTGTCCTGCCACACCACAAATTCAGGATGAAAAGGCCCTGCCTTCCCATGCCACGATTTTATTCCTGCATTCAGAGCCCCAAGCTGGAGAGGCCGAGTGCTGCCAGCACAACCAACCCACTGAAAAGGTGTTTGGAAGGAATTTTTAGGACCTGAGAAGTTCTTTCCTATTCCACCCACGTGCAACCTCAAAACCACAAGGAATTATGAGGAAGTGTAACTTCCTTCCTCCATTCCTCCCCTGTGACTGCCCCATCTCCACCATCTCTGGGAGTCCTGGGAGTCTCTGGGAGTTCCTACAAGAATCATTTCAATTCCTTTGGATTGCCATCTCCTCTGGCCCGGCCACTTGGAGCTCCTGACTCAAACCCAGCCTGAGCCTGAACTTTGCTGAGCACCCCGCAGGCATTGCCAGGGGGTGCAGGACCCTGCCATTCCCGAGGAAAAGCTCAGGAATTCCTGCACACCTGGGGACAAGGCCTGACCCTGCCTGTGGGTGCTGAACTCTGAGCCCTCCCCAGCCAATTCCTGCAGGAAAACCCCAGGAGGGACTGGGGTGTCCCAGCTGCCCCTCTGGGGTTCCCAAACCGGGTCATTTGAGTGACAAAATGTCCAACAGCCTCTCCCATTAATTAAAACTCAGGGGCCAGCACCTTTCACTCCTTCAGCACAAACCACTTCCAACTCTTATTCTATTTCTTCTCATCCTTTCTCCATAAACTCACAGAAAACGCCTTTTGTTTCAGTGCCAGGCTACAGAGGGGCTGTTTGTTCTCTGGCCATTTAAACATCCCTATCACTGACATTTTTAAAGCAACGAGAAAGGATTTTAATTGGCTGAAATGCTGATTGCCATAACAACTGGCTAATGAACCATCTGTTAGCATATGTAATATTTATTTATACATTTCAGAAACTCAGCTCAAGCTCTGGCCAGGCTCTGTTGCGAGGGCAGGGGCAGCCGGGCAGATGGGCAGGGGGGCACAGGGGGAGGCTTTGGGGCTGCAGGGCCCCCTGGGACCCCCTGGCTCAGCCTGAGCAGAGCTGGCAGCCCCAGCCAGCCCGGCCAGGGCAGCAGCCGGGGCTGGAGGAGCCTCCCTGGCAGCACAGGGCACCCTCTGCCCCTTCCACCAGGACAAGACGGGCTCGGGAGCAGCACTTGGAGCCACTGAGGGTGGAAAAGGCCAAAGTCAGGGACCTCTGGCCAAAGGCACGAATGCTGTAGGAAGCCAGGATGGAGGGAATATTTCTCTGCCTGTCCTGAGCACTCCTGACCCTCAGCAAAGCTCCTTTCAGCCTCTGTCCATGGAGAAAGCTCCCAGAGCTTTCTGAGGGGCTGGAAACAACCCCAGTGTGAATTAGAGAGCAGTGGAGTTGGTGGTTATTGCTTAGTGAAAATGTATTCTTTAGGTTTTATACACTCTGGGTGTAAGTGAGGGTTCAAGATGGAGAATTGTGGGCACTGCCTTCTTCTGCCTCCTTCTCCCTCACTCCATTTTCTGCAGTGTTAAGAGCACAAAGTTATTGGGTAGAGTTTGCCACAGTGCCAGGTTACATGAACAGATTGATAACCAGTTATTGGTAGCAAAGTAATAACAACAGATTATTAGAATACCTAGTGTTAAATAATTGGATTGTTTGTTTTGTACCTAAGGGGACATTTTGTCTCCTTGAGGGCAGAATGGCCTCGTGTTTGTGAGAGAGCAGAGCCTGCGCCATCCATGGCTCAGAACTTATGGGAAAATAAAATAAACAATCCCTGAAGACAGAAAAGAAGTTCCTCTGCTTCATTCATAAACCAAAAAAGAAGAACTCAGGGGGTTGGCCGGGTTAGGCCGCCCTGCATGTGGGGAATAACCTGACAGAACGCTCCCGAACCGTGGCCGTGCTCTCTCCTGCCCTCCCTGCCGAGCCTGAATTCCCTGCGGCGGGAGCAGCGCTGGGATTTCCCCCGGAGCAGCTCCTCAGCCCCGGCCCCAAAAGCGCCGCGTTCCCCCCGAGGGGCAGCGAGCGAAGCCCGGGAGCTGCACGGGGAAAGCGCAGATCATTTTTTGATGTATTTTTAGCCTGTTGATGAAGAGCGGGGAAGAAGGGAGCGGAGAAAGCCCCGCACAAGTCACATGCATATGCAAAAGGCTCCTAATTGCCCCTCTTTAGAAACTAATCATTGGGGATTTCACAAGCCACATTATGGAACCTGACATGCTTATTTTTCCTTTTATTATTTGTAAGCAGTGATCCTATTGAAAAGAAAATCAAACCCTATTTTTGCCAGTCACAACCATCTCCCTTTCTCTTTCTGCCGGCTTTATTTTATTTTATTTTCCTTTCTTTCCATCAGTTGAATAGAGGAGCATTTTCATGTGTATTAATTGCCCTGTAAAATGCCCTCGAAGTCATTAGAATTTCCCATTCAAAACTATTATCTGTGCCATTATGGCTTCGCATTATATTTATTTAAATATGGCTTTTCTGAATTAGCTTATTTTTAACAGCTAGCCATGCCTGAAATATTGTTCCAGGCCAAGCTGTTCTCAAATCTTCATTTTTTTTTAAATGATAACTTCATAGAAACTCTTAATGCTTTATCCCAAGTGGAATCACAGTTTTAGGCATTTAACCCTCTTTCTTTTTTCTCTATTTTCAGAGGGATTGGAACCTGCCTTGCAGGATTTTTCCTATAGACCTCCAAGACTTTCTGATCCCAGAGCTGCAGAGCTGACAGCTGCGGTTCGTGGCTCTCACACGGAGTTAAACCCCGTGATTGCAGAGTTGATTAAGAGGAAAATGCACCCATATTCCCTGAATGCAAGGCTGAGTTGTCCTATTTCCTCCAAATAAGCAGGAAGGGATCCCCCACCCATCCTGACAGGGGATTTTGGCCACACTGTGGGAATACGATGGGAGCAGCTGGATTTTTGGAAGTGCTGCCTGGTGAAGAACTGAAGGCAGCACTCCCTACCCCAGGAGCTGCTTTGTGGAATTGTTTCCTGCTTGCAAGGGAAGGTCTGGAGTGGGAATTTGGTTTCCTTACCCAACCCACTTGCTCTGAGCAGAACTCCCAGCTCTGTCTGTGCCTTTCCACCCCAGAGCCTCGCGTGGGGCAGCTCCAGGCTGAGCTCTGAGGAAAGGGCCCTGTGAAAATGAGGATGCTGGATACTGAAATGGTCCCTCCATCCCTAAAATGGGAATGCTGGATACTGAAATGGTCCCTCCATCCCTAAAATGGGAATGCTGGACACTGAAAAGGTCCCTCCATTCTTAAAATAGGAATGCTGGATACTGAAATGGTCCCTCCATCCCTAAAATGGGAATGCTGGACACTGAAATGGTCCCTCCATCCCTAAAATGGGAATGCTGGACACTGAAATGGTCCCTCCATTCCTAAAATGGGAATGCTGGCCACTGAAATGGTCCCTCCATTCCTAAAATAGGAATGCTGGACACTGAAATGGTCCCTCCATTCCTAAAATAGGAATGCTGGCCACTGAAATGGTCCCTCCATTCCTAAAATAGGAATGCTGGTCACTGAAATGGTCCCTCCATTCCTAAAATAGGAATGCTGGCCACTGAAATGGTCCCTCCATTCCTAAAATAGGAATGCTGGTCACTGAAATGGTCCCTCCAGCCCCGTGTTCCCCTCCCTGCTCCAGCAGGGTTATCCCCGAGGAAGGAGCCGGCGCCCTCCCCCTGCTCCGGGCAGCGCCTCGCATCATTTTCATATTTTAATGAGAGCAGCCGCTCCGCGTCTGCCTTCATTAAGCGCAGCCGCAATTAGCGGGCGCGGGGCTGCGGCAGCCGCTCGCCCCGGGCCAGGCGGTGCCGGCCCTTTGTGCTCCCGGTCCCAGCTCCAGCAGGAGCCCGCGCCAGCCCCGGCTGATCCCCCGGGCACGCACGGGTGTCCCCGGCTGCCACCGCCGCAGGGACATCCCCGCCTTCTCCCGGCAGCTCCTGCCCATCCCAAGGATGCGCTGGGAATGCTCTCCCGCCCGCGCTCCTTGCTGGGGCTTTGGGGTCAAGGTTTTGACCCCATCGGGTCCTTGGCGCAGGGAGGGGACAGCCAGGGGTGTCTGGGACAGTTTGGAAGCGTTTCCTCCCTCCCTCCGGGCTGTGGGAAAGCCTCGGGCTGTGCGCAGGCAGGGAAACACTCACTGAATTTATCTCACTAAAAACCGGGCTCAGCCCAATCCACACAAGTCCTTGCTTGGGATTTGGGATAGGGAATTTCCCCCCACCCAGCTCTACATCCATAAAAACGCCGGGGCAGCTGGAAGAAAACCGTCACAAGGTCTGGCACAGGAGGAACTCGGCTTTTTGCCCCTTTTCCTGCTCCGGGACACGGAGCTTGGAGCAGGGGGGCTTTTCCTGCAGGGAGCAGAACCCCAGGGCCGGGCAGGACCCCCCTTCCCCTGCAGCCTCATCTCTGACCACCCATTGTTGTTCTTCACAACCATCTTTTCCACTGAGCATCAGCGAAATCTCTCAGTTTTAATCCCATCCCTCATAAGATTCTTTTGAATATTTAAGAGCGAGAGCAGCGCTCAGATCCTATCTGCTGTTATATCCTCCTTCATTTCCTCTTACAGGCCCGGGTAGCAGTGACCCACAGGGGCCAACAGAAGTCTATAAAAAGATGGACAGATACTCCTGACACTGCCAGGAGCTCCACACAGCCAGAATTCCCCACGATTTTTCCCTTTATTACACCAGGATTGCTTTTTTTACACCACGAAATGCCTTCATTATCAGGAGAGATAATGCTCAGGGAATTGCTTTTGCCATGGGTGGGCACAGGATGGAGTCCTGGAAAGTGGAAGTGGAGGGAGACTGAGGGAATTCCCAGCCCTGGGGTGCTCAGCCCTGGTCCTGCCCCTCTCCACAGCCCCACGATCCTGTCCTGGATCCTGTCCTGCTCCCCAGCACACAGCACGTGGTGCTTAACCCTTGGGAGAACGACAGCTCCTGGCTTGGATGACCCAGGAGTGATCCAGGTCCAGTTTCCAGCTGCCACAGAAGGATCTGAGCCCATCTCAGAGGTGATCAGCTCCCACCCAGACCCACCAGGGTTGCCACCATCACAAAATGCCGCGGTTTTTGCCACTAGATGGAGTTTGGAACACCTGGAGCTGCCTCCCCCATTCCCAGCCCGTATTCCAGCAGCTCCCACAGCACGGGGCTTTGGGGTTCGGGGTCTGTGGGGCACGGGCAGGGATGGGTGGCAGCCACCTGGGAACTCGAGGTTTGGTGTCTCAGCACAAAATGCCATCCTCAGGTGGATCCTGGGGCACAGGGACGCGGGAAAGGATCTGTCACTGCCTGGGGCAGGGACAGCCCAGGGTGTCCCCAGCCTCCCCCTGCCCAGCCTGCTCTGCTGGGCCACCCCAACCCAGCAGCTGCCTCAGGAATTCTATCAAATAATAAATATCAATCACATCGGGCAGGGTATCGATCTGCAGATTTCACTGACATTTACAAATAAATGATGTATTGCAGTTTTCATTTTGCTGCCTGGGCTGACCCTAATGGCCTTTACATAATTTACTTTTGATTAAAGAAGTGCTTTGACGCAGAGAACCAAAAAAAGAAATCGATACAATTATGAGATCACCTTTAAAACAATGTCCTGTGGCGGGGGGGAAAAAAGGCAGAACCTCTGAAGATGCTCAGATGGAACTGTGATGTCTGAAGATGTTTCAGAGCTCAACAGATTTTCTCCTTGCTGGGAGCTGGGAATGGGCTGAGGCCACACCAGGAGTCGCAGATTGATTTAACTGCAGGCCAGGCTCTGGCAGCAGAGTCAGGAGTGGTCCCTCCAGCCAGGTCTGGGGCAGGGTTTGAAATCCACACCCAGCACCAGAATGCAAAGGAGGAGCAGCTCCACTGCCCCCTTCCCTGAATATTTCAATATTCAGCAGGGTTTGTGATGTACACAATGCCCACTGCAGCTACTGGGAAACCAACTTGGTTAGAAAATCAGGGGCTGGCATGAGCTAATGCGGTGCCATATGTTCATTAAAACACCACAACGTGCAAAATAATGGTGACAGTAGGTTAAAGTCATATTCTGGTGAACAATATCCAAAAATATGATTTTTTTGCAACTGAACTGCGAGCATTATACATAATTAATGAGTGTTCTTGCACTTACTATGCCCTTGCATATAGGGAATAACCACAACCTGTTTGCGTTTGCCAGGCATGAAAAACCCCCACATTCACTTTTTTTACTCCTCTCCCTGCTCAGCAGTGCCACAAAACTCCAACTTATTTTGCCTTCTAAGAAAAGTGGGCAGGAAAACGTGGGGGTTTTTTTGGAGCTCCGAGTCCCTGAGATGGCTGATCACGAATATTCGGGAATTTGTGGGTGCTGCCTGCCCTATTTTCCCTCCCCTGTGCTCTGAGAGCTGCAATATTGCTGAGAGGGGAGGGAAAAAAGGGACAAAAGATGCGAGTGCAGGTGACACCGCGGCTGTGGCACCTGGTGGAGAGAGGCAGGTGCTGCCGGCAGCTCCTCCTGCTCCTTTTGCGTTGTTCGGCGAATTCCAGAGCTGGGAGAGGGAAAAGCCAGCGGCGTGGGGAGCGCTGGAGCCAAAGCTCTCAGGGAATTGCTTTTGCCATGGGTGGGCACAGGATGGAGCCTTGGAAAGTGGAAGGAGATTGAGGGAATTCCCAGCCCTGGTCCTGCCCCTCTCCACAGCCCTGCAATCCTGTCCTGCTCCCCAGGCAGGGAATTCCCTGAGCGTTGGGAGAGAAAAAATCGGGCGTGGTGCTGTTTGTCATGGATGGCTCTGCATCCCCAGTCCCAGGGCTCATCCATGCCCGGATTTCTGCTGCCCCAGGAATCAGCATTGTGCAAATCATTCCTTTCTGGGAGGAAAGGTAGAGCCTTTTTGTGTTCCCACAGTGATGGGGAGGAAAGGTAGGAATTGTCTGTGTTCCCATTTCCCCCAACACAAGTCATGATTGCAAAAAGTTGCAGAACTACATCCATAAAATCAAATAAATACAAATGCAATGACTGATCTGAAGGAAAACAATCTAATGCAAGCCAGTTTATTCAATCTGCCTAATGTGAGAATGTTGCAAACATCCCACTGTTTACTCTGACTTTTTTTTCCCCTTTTGGCAGCAATAAAAACAAATAAAGCAGAACCACTTGCTATTCAATCTGAGGTCTGACTGTACCCAGAGAATCAAAGCCAGCAGCAGAGGGATGGAAGACATTTGGCCCAAACCCTTTTTTGCAAGGAATCCTGCAAAATTTCCTCTTTGTGAACTGCATTTAGGAGGATTTTTTTTTTCTCACTGTTATGCCCCCCAAGATTCCCTCCAAGCTGCTGCATCCTCCTGCTAGGAGGTTTGGAGAAGCAGAAGGTCTCCCCTGAAACCTCAGGACAGGACCCAGACTTTCCAGGATGGATTTGTGGTTCCAAACACCTCCCTGGCATCGTTAAGCCAGAGATTTGCTCAGAAACCCTCGCTCTGCATCCCAGAGGAGGTGAAATACAGTCACTTGTGAGCAGAGAACAACAATAAAAGGAGAATGAACGCTCCCTGAGTGCTTCCTAACACAAAAAATTTGCTATGCAGCCTGTGTACCCACGCAATTACGGCACTTTCTAGCTCTGAGCTGGAACAGATGGAATTTTCTCCCCCTGTCTCTCTTTGGAGATGAGGTGAACAGATTCCTCAGGGGAAGAGCAGACAGAGCTGCTGAGCTGGCAAGGCCTGTGCCAAGCAGCTGGTTCCTGATGAAATGATGGGTCTGGGTAGGCACGGCCTGGGAGGGCCTTTCTGTCAGCAGCTTCTCCCAGGAGGAGAGGAACAGCCAGGGATGGGCTCCTCCAGGCACAGGAGAGGGAAAACAACAGCAGCACAAGGAGTCACCAGGAAATGGTGCAGATTTGCTGTTTATTTATTAAAGTGGCATCTTTCCTTTGGACCTTGCTGTGCTGCAGCTCATAAATTGCACCTGAGCTCTGGGTTCCCGGGGCAGCCTCAGCAGAGATAGGAGGGAGAACTTGCAGCCTTCTCCAGGAAAGAGGGAAAAGGAAAACACTGCTGACAGCCCAGCTCTGCTCCTAAATAAGTTTGTTCTAGGAGGTCTCGAAGCTCTGCTTGAGTGTTAAAATCAATCTGTATTCACACAACCTTTACTTGAAATAAACACTTAATTTTAACCTTGTTTTACAAGGTTGAGACAGAAAAGGGGTTGGATGAGGCTTGGAGCAGTGTGGGTGCAAGGTGTCCCTGCCCATGGCAGAAGTGGAATGAGCTGGGATTTAAGGTCCCCTCCAAGCCAAACCATTCCAGGATTCTTGGAGATAGATGTGTTAGGAAAATGAATCCACAAACACCAGAGGTTTATGTCCAAAAAGGAGACAGAGGAGTCCTTTGACTTTATTGGAATAAAGGGAGAGGCCACGGGGCATTCCCTGGGGTCTCTCCAATGTTTGGAGGATGCTGCCTCCTTTTTATCCCAATTTCCCAGCTCATTTCCCCTCTCTTTCCCCACTGGCTGAGGTGCTTGAGATGTGCAGACTTCCCAGAACCCCTGATACCTCAAATTCCCCTCTAACGTACAACCCTCCCATTTAATTTTTAATTCTTATGGAATCTGTGGCTTTTCCCCCATTGTTTCCTTCATCTTTCAATACCCAATTTCATTTATCACCAAACCTACAGTTTGTAAAGGCAAATATCTTTTCCATTCATCAGTCAGTGGAATCCTTCCCACTGTTTCCTCTCTCAGTGCTGGTTTTATCCACCAGCAGCCCCCCAGCTTGTTTGTAAGGACAAACCCCTCATTTTTCTCAGATGTGAGTACCTGAACTTTCCTTGCACACACGTCAGCCCCTGCCTGTGAGCTCACAGCTGCCACAATTCCAGCAGCACAAGCCTCTGCACCTTCAGGCTCTGCACCAGCACCAGGATCAGGGCTCAGCCAGCCCCGGGAAATCCTGGAGCAGCCCCAGGGCACAGCACAGCAAACTGATGAGAACTCAGCAATGGAACTTTACATGAACACGGTGAAGAGAAGAAAAATGCTGGGGAACTTGTGCAAGCTCCAGATTGAAACCAGTTGGCTCCCAGCTCATGCCCAGCTGCAGTTATTGAACCACGCTCCCAGGGCAGAGTATTTCCAGCAGCAGCTCATTTCTGGAGGGCCAGAGGCTCTGCCAGCCCTCCTGAGGAGCTGTTGGCAGTCTGGAATGTCAGGGGCTGTGCCCTCCATTCTTTTCCCAATCACAACACCACAAAGCCGTTTGGATTTCTGAAATGTCACCGTGCCTGCCCAGAGCCCGGCTGCAGACGAGGTAATTATCCCTCCCCGTCACCCCTGCTCGCTGCAGCTTGGTTAAAATGAAGTGTTTGTGCCAAGCCTGTCAAGCAGTGTCCCGGGAAATGTTCTGAATTTCAGCTGCTGAGGGGAAACAGGGCAGCCCTGGCGACACCTGGGGACAGGGGAGGGGTCACTTGGTCACTCGGCTCCTCCCCAGCCCCCCCCTCGCGCCGGGATCTGATACCAACCCTAAGTTAATCAGGCTGCAGGAAAACCCCCGTTTGAAAGGGAGGAGAGCTTATCTTTCATTTTCTATGATCAGTTTTGCAGCACGTTGATGTATTTATAGTTTTAATACACACCCATAAATGCCCCCTAAGCAGGGAATATTGCACCTCTCGATTACTGTTATTGCTTTATTGCTCCTGGGAACCATAAATTAACAGCTTCCCCCAGCAATGCTCACAGGGTACAGAATTACATTACAATGTACATACACAGGAGCCTATTAAGGCATTGCCATTCCATAAAAGTCTTTATAGTTTTTAAGTGTACACCTATAAGTGTTTCAATTAAAGAACTACATGCTCGCCTGGTAATTGCCCTCCCATTTGTGATAGGGCTCCGCAGCAGAAAGAGGAAGAAGCAAGACTAAAAGGTGGAAAATTGGAATATAAAACACTGAATATGAAGCTGCCATAAATACAAAACCACAGGTTTAAATTATGCTTATTAGAGTCGTTTGCATGGTTTAACTGTTGCTGCCAGGAATCTCTTGTTTGTTCCTCACAGAGAAAACTCTTCTCTCTCTGTCCCGAGTTCCCGAGTTTGGCAGGGAATCAGTCACTGGCAGAAAACGGCTTTGATTTTCTGGAATCACCTGGAATGGCCACACAGGTGCTGCCAGAGAGGCCAGGACAGAAAGCCCAGCCCGGCCCAGCCCTGTCTGAAGGATGACATCTTGTGGTAGGACGGCTCCGAGGAGCAGGGACTAATTAAATCTGCAAATGAAGCGGCAGCCAGCATCCTGCAAAGGAGTCCGGGGCTTCTTGCAGCCCTCAGAGCTGCAGAGGAAAACTTCAGCCAGCTCAGCTTTGGTCTTGCTGACTCCAGAGTGCGGGAAGGGATTTCTCGTGTGTGCTTTGGGAATTGTCTCACCTGGCAGGGAGACCCTCTGGAGCCAGAGGCTCAGGTGAGCCCTGCTGCATTTCGGGGGGCTCATAACCTCAAAACTGAGCCTGGGAAATGGCTGGAGCTGCCCCTTGGGTTTCATTTCAGCCAGAATTGTGGGTTTGTGGGATTTCAGCCCCACTCGGTAACCTGGCGTCTCTGAGGAGAGCACGAAGCTGGACTTGGGAAGTTCTGGAGAATTAATGAGGAAATTCTTCCCAGAATCACTCAGCTCCTTGACAAACCTCATTATCCTGCTAAGTTTGGAAGGAAATGGTCTTATTTTGATATTAACCTGGCATCAGAACCAAAAATTGACTTTTTCCAGCCGATGGAGATTCCATGGCACCAGTGGCAGTTCCTGCAGCATCCCCATGAGCAATTCCTCAAGAGCCAGAGCGGGATGGAAGGGAGAAGTGGGCACCCCTTGATAAGCAGCAGACATTAATTAGTGCTCCACGACAATGGAATTCAGCTGGAATAATGTATGGAGGCCACAGGAACAGCAAAGGCAAATTCATCATGGTTAATGTTATTACACCGAGTGTCAGAGGAAGCAGCGATGATTTGCCACTTACTGTGGGATGGAATGGAATCTAAATGCAGTTGTGGCTGGATTGCCTGGAACATCCACATCAAGGAGAGCTGGCAGGAAAACCAGGATTCACTCTTCTTCCATGACTGCTTCATGGGACCCTGAACTTGCAAGCCCAGCTTGGGAATGATGCCTCTGTTTGCCAAGGTGTGAGCCAGACACTTGAAAATCCAATATTCTGAATTTATCCTCCCTTTTAAAGGCTGTAACACTTGGGCACGTTTGGATTTAACAGGGCAGGTTCTGGCATCCTTTTGGGATGGCCCTGAAAAAGCAAATCAGCTCTTGGTGTTTCTTTATTCCTCCCCATCAGAATTTGTGTCTCATCCTCCTTCCTGGCAATCCTCTTCACCAACAGATGTTCAAACCTTTTCCAGTGGAGGTGCAGGTGCCCATTCAGTAAAATTTCCCTGCAGTTGGGAGCTCTGGTTGGGTTTGGTTCTCCCTGGGAGCAGCCTGTGGGCCCTGGGAGGCAGAGCAGGACTGCTGCTCCAGAGGAATGGTTTATCCTCTAGAATAAAAGCTTTTCCCTTCAGAAATAACAACTCTGCCAGATCCTTCTTGATATTTCTTCAACAGAAAAAATGCCTCTTTCAGGGTTTAGTATTTGTCTGCATGGTTGAAAGCATTCCAGAGCAAAACCCATCCACCAATGTTATGTCTGCAACATCCCTGCACAGGGAAAGGCTTTTGCATAGAATTGTGCAGGATTTATCTTGTTCTTCCCCCCAGCCACTTAGTGCTGGGTTTCAGTGAGGACTCCTTGGGAGCAGAAGTCAGCAGGTTGCTGGAAAATCTCCCTCATTTCCCTGCTATGTGATAGCAGAACTTGCAGGAGCCTGGTGTAACATCATCCTCAAGCAGTGGAAGCCATCATCACACATTCCCTTTTGAAATTAAAAAAAAAATAAAATACATATATCTACAGGGATTTATTTTCCTTTAAATATCTATAGATCAGCATTCATTGAAGCACTATAAATTCTAATTCTTTAAAGGAAATAGTGTCTAACATTTGCAGCTGATTCCATTCGAGTCCCACACAGCTGCTCCAGGGCTGCTTTGTCATTGAAATAAAAACTCAGAGGTTTCCATTAGCTTTAGGTCTATGAAAAGAAATACACTTATGTATCTTTTAGAAGATTCTAAATAGTTATTATTTATTTATGCAGCCCTGGAAGCTTGCTAGGCATTTCACAGGCACGCAAGGAGAGCTCAGACTAAACCACAAACAAATAAATCCAGCAGAGAAGAGAAGGAGAAACAAAATTTCTCCTCTCAGTGTTGTCAGTCAGTGACACAGGGCCCCTCCTCTGCCACTTCTCCCCAAGTTTTGTCGTATTTGCAGCTGCTTTCTCTTTTCCAGCACCATTCAGACCAAAGCAGGGCCAGCTCAGGGTGGAAAGGGATTTATTTCTGCAGGAAGAGCAAAGGTGAAGTTCAGGGGAGGCCAATAAGCAGAAAATCAGACTGCTGTGGGTTGGGAGGGACTGGAAATCCATCCAGTGCCATGGCAGGGGCACCTCCCGGTGTGCCAGCCCTGTCCAGCCTGGCTGGGACCTGTCCCCACTGCTGCAGACATTCCCTGTCCCCAGGACACTCCACCTCTGCCCTACTGCAAATGAGCAATCCTTGGTTTTCATTATTTTTCACTCCCTTCCCCATTTAACAGCTCCAGGTCTCTCCCCTGCTGCCTGCAGCCAACAAATGCAAAACAAAACTGAACAAAATTCTTTCCTTCGCCTTTGAAGGAGCTAACAAGAGCCAGGGTGACATTTATGGATAATTAAAGGCAACTCCGATGAGCCAAATAGTTGCAATTTCTCTTTTCAATGGAAGAACCCTTTTTAATCCAGGTCATCTTTGGTCACCAGCTTTAGAGCTGTGACAATTTCTCCAGGAACACTGGTAGAGGTTGTAAACTCTTTAATGACCTTTTACTTTCCAGGGCCTTGTTCTTCCCCAGCTGTAATTAAGCAGGGGTGTGTGTATCTATACATTTCAAGGATAAAAAGGATTCGTATTACAATAAAAATCATCTCAGTGCTCACCAGTACAAACTTCACCAGCCCAGACTCAGCTGTGGCCAGCAATCCAAGAGGAGTCATTACTGTAACTAAATTAGACCGTTTGTTTTCTTTCCCTCAAATCGAATTGTGGAGGAGCTGCTTTATTGCAAAACAGACATTAAAATTCCAGCTAGACCTCCGAGAGAAAGTAATTTCTATTTTATCAGCACTGTAAAGCTGTCTTTATGTTCTGAAGCAGGAAATATTGCAGGGATATTTATAGCTCCAGCACCAAAGCCAGTTTGAATAGAAATGTTACTGCGGTCGGCAGAGCTGTCACATTGCTCAGTGGAGCAGGGAATTTTAGTGAATTTGTGAATTACCCTTTCAGTCTTGACAAGTCTTTCAGCGAGCCTGGTGTGTGTCTGGAGCTGCTTTGTGCTTTTGGGATAATGATTAAAGACTGGCGTTGCTTTAGGAGGAGATTTCCTGGTACCTCGTGGATAATCTGCTCCCATCACTGGCACCATCCAGGGAACCCCGGGGCTCCCAAACTTTGCTGTGCCCCAGCTCTGGGCTCCCCCTGCTCCTCCTCACCCAGCAGCTCCTGCAGCAGCTGCAGGCCCTGCATTGCTCCAGGATCCCACGCTGCTGGCTGATTTCTCCTCCAAATGTTTAACAACTTCTTCCCTCCCGTCGCCTGTGTGGTGCAGGAGGAATTCGGCTCCATCCATCTCAGCCCTCAGCCGTGGGTTTAATGCTGCCATTACCCAGCTGAACAAACTGAGGCATGGAAGGAACAGAATCATTTGTCTTTGCAAACTTTCTGCCTTGGTGGCAGAGGCTGGAGAGCACCTTGGATTTTCCACGTGTCCGTGACCCCCCCGGCCTTTGTAATTAAGCAGGATTGCAAATGGGAGAAAATCTAAACGAAATCCTTTCTGTCCTGATTAAATCCATCCATTCTCAGCCACGTGCTGGTGGGTTGTTGCAGAGAAGCCACAGCAGAGGCCCTGCAAACACGGCAGAACTCAGCCCAGCAAATGTTCCCATCGTGCTGGAGACAAAATACTCTTCATTGTGCTGGGGAAACACAGAGGCAGAGCCCGGGAGCAGCTGCAATGTCAGGCTGAGCCTCCCAGTGCTGGCTCAGCTGTGGATCTGCCTCGTTCCTGAGCGGCTCCTGCCAAACCCCTGGCAGGTCTGAGGGGCTGCTGCTCCTGCCTGTCCTGCTCAAACTCAGCCAGATCCAGGCGTGTGCCTCCAAACCTCACACCTGACTTTGCTGAGGGAAAATTGCAACAGCAGAGAGGAGGGAAAACCCTTCAGGATTGAAGGGAAGGGTGTTTGGATTTGTCAGTAAGTGAAAGAGATCCCTGAGTCCTCACAGGGCAGCAGCTCCAGCAGTAAATGTTATTGCTGATGGGCTTCCACTTTACTCTGAGCTTGATCTTTTGCCTGATTTGATTTTTGTTTCAACTTGCCATTTCCCTCCTCTTCACTTTTAATTCTCCTGCTTCTTTTTCATCATCACTCTCTCAATAAATCTGTGTTTTCCCACCTCTCTTCCCTGTCACATTCACTTCAACCCTAAAATTCAGCTTCACTTTCCAAATCCCATTAAATCTTAGTCCCACAAAATCACCTGTGAGCCACCCTCCCTTTCCTCTTCTCCCACACGTTTGGGTTCTTTTGGGTTTTTCTACCTTAGAATCCTTTCTCTGTTATTCATTTATGCCACATTTAATTGCTGATTAACATCCCAGACCTTATCCAGCCCTCCCTGGAGCCTCTGAGGAGCCTCAGTGCCATCTCCAGGTGCTGAATACGCTGGGATCAGGCCTGGAGTCCCTGCATAGCTAATGCAATCATCCTGCTGGGAAGAGAACAGGAGCCTCCACTGGATGTGCTTCCCAAGGATGCTGATAATCATCAGTTGTTTGAAAGGAATTCGCTGCCTTTTCACTCTCTGTCTCTTTCTATCTCCACTCCACGAATTTTCTCTTGTGTTTAGCAGAACCATTTATAAAATCCAGATTCCTATTGATTCCCAAGGAGAATGAACATTAATGTACTCCTGTGTCTGTCCCTGTTCTCCCCCACATGGCAAGGAAAGATTTATATGATTTTCTGGGTGTGCTGCTGCCCTGCAATCGAGTCAACAATCACAAGTCACACTAAATTAAACACAGATATATTTCTTCTCCTGGCCTACTGGAGGATGCTCTGCCAGGCAGCCCCTGGGGAAGCCACATCCCTCCCTTAGGTCAGGAAAAGCCAAATTCATTTGGGCCAGAAGTGAATTGGTACCCAGAGAACACCTGAGCAGCTGGAGACCATTTACCAATGAGCTCTGTGCTGTTCCAGGGTGTTTGAGATGGGACTTTCTGTTCCTGAATACATCCAGGAATGCAGAGATGCACAAATGATGGAATCAGAGAAGGGTTGGGAATGGGAGGGACCTTAAAGCTCCCCTAGTTCCAACCCCAAAAATCAAATGTACACATATCTATGTGTGATGGGAGCTGAAAACACAACTGGGAGTGTCCCAGGCCAGGCACAGTGGAAGTGGCTCTGCCCATGGCAGGGTGTGGAATGAGATGGGATTTAAGGTCCTTCCGACCCAAACCCCTCTGGGATTCCCTGTGAACATCCAAACTCCTTCACCCCACTCCCCTGGGTGCCCTTCATCCTTTGGAGAACTCCTCCTCATGAGCAGTGACCAGGAGCTCTCTGCTTCCATCAGGTCCATCAGACCCTGCCACAGGAAAAGCTTTGGAGAAGGAGGAATGGAAGGTGCCACAAAACCTCTCCAGATCAATTGCTGCAATTATTCTTTGAATATTTCCCCAGCCATTCTTCAGACCCTGTCTATTCCCACAAAAGTCTCTCTTGAGGCCAACCAGAGGCTCTCCAGCTTTAGGATTTACAGCTGGTTGTAGACAGAAGATTGAGGGTCGAACCCTTAGGAAATCCATCTGTAGATCGTGGCGTAGATAAAGAAAAATACAAAGGACATTAAGATTAAAGGAGCTTATCTGCTGCTCATTACTGCTCCATCCATTTCCTGGGATGCTGTGACAACGATGGCCACACACACACAGCTCCTTGTCCCCAACCCCAGGGTGACATTTACAGGCCCCAGGACAGATGGGACAGAGAGCGCAGCCTCATCCTCCCCACATTAATTCAAGGTTCCGTCTCTGCACTGCCAGGGGAAGGGATAACAAAAGGGACAGGAGGGTTCATAAGCTCATAAATATGTGACAAGCAGTCTTGTCTTATTGCTGCTTTTAGCAGCCTGTGGAAGTGCAATTGATGGTGTAATAGACTCCCAAGCACACTGAGCCCATCAGCAGCTCTCTCGTTTTTATCAGACCTAATTTCTATGCTGACAAAAAAAATTATCAGCAAAAGGCAAAAGTGGGAGCTGTTTGCTACAGCATTAATTTTAAACATCTGGAATGGGGTATAATGTATGCAGATGTTTTGTAATGGAGACAGGTTACAAGGAAAATCAAATCTATCGTGTGTTGCCTCTGCTCGTTAATATAAATTGACATCTGCTGAGTCTGGAGGTGAGCTCTGTGTTCTCCTGCCATCCAGGCTGGAATAATGCTCCATCTGCTGTGCTAATGCAGCTGAACATCCCTTGTCCCTTAAGTCATCCTTGATAGGAACAGACCTGGAAATGCTATTCCAGATAATACCAGGGTTATAGATTGGCCTGATCTAAATATCTTTTACAGCAGATGAAAAACTGCTGAAAAATATCAGCTCAGGCTGCTTCAGCCAAGCTGGAAAATATCTCATCCCCACACAACTTCCATGTTCAGACACTGAACATAATTTGGGATTTATTTCCAGAGGAGTTAAGTAGCAAACAGTTGGAAGCTGTGTTCACAAGTCCAGGAATAAAATTCTGCTCCAACCTGTTAAACTCTCTGGGCCCAAGTGAGGGATTCACACACGTGGAGCCTCTTCCCATGGATTTCTGACATTTCCAGAGTGGGTTTGTGGTGTTCAGCTGAACACCAGCAACAGCAGTGATAAGGAAACTAAAAATAATCAGATTTGACTAAATTCACTAAAAATGAGAATTAAAGGAGCTGAATTTTTCTTGTTTGAGGCAGGGACTGCCTGACTTCAGCCAGCTCAGCCCCAAGGTCAGGAATTCCTGGCACCTCTCCAGTTGAGAACTGGTCCAGAACCCTCCCAAACACTGGAGAGCTCCTCTGGACGGAGAGCCTGCCTTGGGATCCTCCTTGGCTTCCCATCAGTGTTTCCCTCAAAAAACTCTCCCTACCTCAGAGAAACTTCTAAAAATGTTTCCAAAGGACAATCCCCATTTGAAATGTGACCATGAACTCTGCTTTTGGGAAAGGAACAGGAAAACCAGAGGGGATCAGGGAAGCAGTTTATATCCCAGGATTCCCTTTATTTTTGTATTTTGGAAACCTCTCCAAAGCCACACAAACCCTGTCCACTATCTAAAAGATCACTGTGGGTTTTTCTCCTCATTTCCTTTTAAAAATTGTTCTCTGATTGAATCTCCAGGGATCCTGAAGGCAGGAAAATGTGCTCTGCATGCTGAAATCCCTAAATAAGAATGTGGGGAGAACAGGAGCAGCCCCACTCCCACGGGAGGAATTGGGTCACATGTCAAACATTTCCAAACACAAGGGGGGGAAAAAATAAGCTCAAGGCAACTCCTGGAAAAAAAAACCTTTGGGGACTCAATGAAAAATTGCCACCAAATGAAAGCATTACAAGAAAACAGATGGAGAGTAAGAGAGGAACATCAAAAAAATCAAATGACATGTTTAAAAGGGCAAAACATCAATACTCCCCAGAGAACTGATAAAATGTGTCATTTGAAAGGATGCTGTAAAGCAAAGAAATCATGAAATGCATCATGACTATGAAAGGGAATAAGAGAAAAAAAAGAAATAAAAAAACAATAAACCCAGCACCTGCATTTACCTTTATAGATGGTTTCAGCAGGCAGGAAATTAGATTTGATTTCCAGGCTGGGTGTATATCTATGTAAATACATAAAGGCAGATGCATTGCTGCTCACAAAAGGCTTGAAGTCATTAGAGGATGTCAGGATGTGACACAGGAACGGTGGCGAGGTTTGTTCAATTACCTTGAAAAAAAGGTCCAGGAGTGGCTGCTGGTGCTGAGAAATCTGCATTTCCTGGGTTTGTTTCCTTCTGAGCTGGGGGTGCAGGGGGGGGACACTCAGCTGTGTATCCACAGGCAAATTGAATATGAAAACCAATTAATTAAAGCACTCTGATCATTAAATCCTATCCTGGTGTTTACCCACAGGATCTGTGTGAAGATGCTCCGACCACATTATCCAGAGTTTAAGAAATGAGACCTGAGATGTTTCAAATATGTGCAAATTTACCTTTTTTCCCCCTGCTAGAAGGATTAATTCTTTCATTTCTTCTGTGTGCAACACTCTTAAAAGTCAAACTAAATCATTTTTTCACAGGAAAAAATTAGGGCAGTTTAGGAATTAAGCCTGGCCTGTGATGTTCAGTACAGCTCTGTGTTCATCATCCTAATTTATATCATCAGGACTTGCAGCTACTTCATTAATCAGTTGCAACAGGTGCTAAGCAGTAGAAATAAACTATAAAATCATGTTTAAATGTGGCTATTCCCCACTCCAGATGGGAGGAAAAGTTCAGAGAGGAGCATAACTTGACCCAACAAGCAAATCTCTCCCATTCCAGGCGGCTACAGGGACGGTGACAGGGATGGCCTGGAGAGGAGGTGGCACAGATCTTCAGGATAGGAAAAGTCCTTGCCCAGAGAAGCTGTGGCTGCCCCTGGATCCCTGGGAGTGTCCACAGCCAGGCTGGAGCAGCCTGGGACAGTGGAAGGTGTCCCTGCCCGTGGCAAGGGTGGGATGGGATGATTTTTAAGGCCCCTCCCACCCCAAACCACTCCCTGATTCCAGGACAGAGCAATTCAAAGCCTTTGAAACTGCTCAGACAAAGCTGCCTGGAGCTGCTCAGCACAGAGGAGGGAGGGGAAAAGCAGAGTGATGCCTCATTTATTTCTGTTCTTCCCTTTAATCACAGAGGATGCAGAGTCTGCATAGAAATCAGCTCCATTGGCATCCTCAGCACAGAGCCAGGGCTCAGCCCCCAGCCCAGCCCCGCTGCAGCTTTACTGGGACTTTGCATAAACCCCACGCTTGGGTGCTCAGCTCACGCCCGGATTAAGGGGCTGGGATATCTGGCAAACAGGAAGGTTTAGGTGGATTGCAAACAAACCAGACAGAGGTGTTGAGTCTTCTTGGAAAATGAGCTGGGCGTGCTGGTGATGCCCCCACGCAGCAAACAAAGGGGAGCTGCAGGAGCAAATGAAGGACTCAAAGTTCACATCCAAGGAAAATGGCGGTGGGAAGGAATGGAATCTGCATCCTCTTGGAAAAAAAAAAAACCAAATAACAATCAGGAGCTGTGGATTCTGAAGCCAAACACTCGGGGAATGAGCTGCAGTAATGAGAGCCACTTTTCTCACTTCAGAACTATTCAATGAGCTGCCTTCCCCTCTCTTTTCTTTTTTCTTTGGATTCCATTTGTGTTCAAAGAAAGTAGATGGAAATGTGGATATAATTTTGGAACAATTGTCTGTAATCCATTGGTCACAGAAGAATGAATCACTGCACTTTCTCTTTGGAACTTCCTGAGTGGGCTCCCAGCTGGCAGGGCTGGGAGCTGACGGAGCAGCACAGGAATCATGGAGGGTTCAGCTCCCACAGCTCTTCTCTGCCTGGAGAGAGCAGGATCTGGCACAAAGGGAACTGGAGAGTGTCTGAGGATGCCCCAGAGCCGTGGGACACAGCCTGGAGGGGTTGGGATGATTTAGTTCTGCTCAGAGCAGGTTTTGCCAACTCCATGGACCCCACACCATCTGTGGATCCATGTCAGACACGAGCACCAGCTCCAGGCAGAGCTCCCTGCAAGGTTTGGCGCTCCCTACACCAGGAAAAGGCAGTTTTATAAAAATAAAACCTTACCCTACAGCAAAATCTCACTTAGCTCCTAATATTTTAGTTGAGTCTCCACCTGGATTCCCACACCATGATTCCAGAAGGACTCCTGCTGCAGAGCCCCAGCTATGCTGCTTTCCCCTGGCCTCGCTGGGATCCCCCCAGTGAATATTTGATTCCAGTTTAGCAAAGGAAGCAGGGGGAAGAGTCTCCTGAGCAGCTCTGGATCCCTGATGTGCTGTGCAGCCACGGCTGCTCTGCCAGGCACCCGACACCCTGCAAGGCTTGAAAGCAGAAAATGAGCAGCTCTCCCCCTCTGATTGGAAATTATGGAAAGCAGGGCTTTGTTGTGGCACTGCTGCCTGGATCTCCTGGCAGCTCCGGGAGCACCTCCGCGTTCCATTATAGATGAGATGGAAAACTGATTTTAAACCAAACTATCAGCATGGAAGTGTTTCACTTCAGCTCAGTGGAAAGGCTGCTCCTCACATCTCTCACAGAGCTGAAAGTCCCAGCCATAACTCCAAGGATGCTTTAGAGGAGGAATTTACACACTTGGACCACATGTCCAACTTTAATGTGCACTTATCCATCATTTATTGACTCAGATAAGCAATCACTGCCCAACTGCTGCTGCTCTGGAGCCTGAAGCGCCCTTTGCCTCTGAATTATTGAAATGCAGGAAGTTCTAAATCAACTGACAAATCTGACATGCTGCAGGCCTCCACCTGTGGGCCTGCATCTGCTTTTTAGGCCAGGATCTCTTGGCAAGGAAGGGGCAGCATTGGAGATAAGATAATGAGGCAGGGATTGGTGCTACCAGTCCAAGTTGGAAAATCAGAACCAGGAATTCCAGCAGAGATCTGTCCCACTAAATCCAAGAAAAGCTTTGATTTTTACAAGCAAGTCTGGGAAAACAAACACCTCCCCAAATTCTGACTCAATTCACATGGGTTTTTTTCAGGGCCAAACTTCCACTTTATTCACTGTGCCTGCTCCTCTGGCCCTGGGAGTCCAGGAGTGAGGCATTCCAGGGATGAGCTGCACAGGCACCTGGGTCCCTCAGTTCCCAGTGCCTGCAGCCCCTCTGCTCCTGTGTGTCTGACTGATATCCTGGATTATAGAGCTAAGAATTAATTTCAGCAGCACAATTCCACCACATAAACTGTGCTGCTTGTTTTCAGATGCCATCATTTAGAGAATGTTCAAGGGAATTGTAAAACAGGATTCACTTTATGATGCGGATGAAGTCGGCGCTGAATTCCAAATGAGCTGGGTACCACATGCTAAATTGTGTCAGCAACACCTCAGTGAGCAGAAATATGAGCTTTTCTCTGTCTCTGAGACACCTCTCCTCGAGTGATCCATGGAGTGGCATCCTTATCAGCCCAGACAGAACAGAGTAGATTTGATGACAAATCTGTCACTTGAGCGGGGTTTGAGCTGCGTTTCCAGCTGGGAGCAGCCAGGTGGAACGGGGCTGTGGGCTCAGAGCAGCACTGCTCAGGGCTGGAGTTGAGATAAGGCATTCAACCCACCTGGATTCCCCATTCCTGCAGATTAAACCCACCTGAAACCCCAATTCGTTTTGGAACCCAAGCGTTCCGCAGGTACGAAAAGAAAGAAGCAATGAAACCCCAATAAATACCCTGGGATGGCCCAGCTCTGCCTTTTGCAGGACTGTAATCTCCCAGGCACAGGCCCTGGGACCCCGGGGATCAGGTGCACAGGGTAACACAGGGATTAGAGCATTTCCCATATCATGGTATTTGCAATATTTCATGCATTCAGAACGAGATGGAGCCTAGTGCTAAGCCCTGGATTAGCTCCAAGCACTGGGGCTGTGTTTACCCAAACCCCTCTCAGGACCCCAGGATTTGTGCCCTGCTCAATTCATCCTGAGCAGGATGAATGCCACCACCAGATCTGAGAGCACAGCCAGCTCTGACTTCTGAAGTTTGTGCATCCAGCCATGGAAGGAAAGAGGCGATTGCATCTGGCATGAAAGCGAGAGATTTTCTCAGGAAGGCTTCAACCTGAAGCACCAGATACAAGCAGTTGATAAAAGCAAGATGCTTTCATGTTGTTTCATCTCCCCCTGTCCCCTCTGCAGTTTGATAGAGCAGACCTAGGACAGAGATGTGAGCTGCTTGAAATTTCCCCAGCACTGCCTCACGCTCCATGTGTCATTTGGGCTTCACCCATCGCAGGGAAGGCTCTTAAAAGAGCATATTTTATTATCTCTCAATAAAAGGCAGTGTGGTCCAAATAGCACCTGCCAGTTTGCAGGCCAACACAAGCTCCAATCTGTCTGATATTTGCATTGGGATGGAAATGGGATGGAAGGAGAGACAAATCAGCTGTGCTGAGTGCCCAGACACAGAGGCTGGATGAGCAAAGCCTCGTTTCCAGAGGGGCTCTGCTGCCTCAGCCCAGCCCGAGCGGGCACAGCTCGGCCTTGGAACGGGAAAGCCTCGGGGAAGAGAAATGATGAGGGGAAATATCACTGGCAAGGCTGCAGATGGAGCGAGGGCTGTGCCAGGGCTGGGATTCCTCCATCCCCGAGCTCTGCAGCCCAACAGCTCCATTAACCCTTTGTCTGTCCCTCTGGGAGCAGAGCAGTGGCACTGCAGGCCTGAGGGAGGACCTGGTGGAAGATGAGCGTGCCTGCCTGCACAGGATTCATCCTGCCTGCACAGGATTCAGCCTGCCTGCACAGGATTCAGCCTGCCTGCACAGGATTCAGCCTGCCTGCACAGGATTCATCCTGCCTGCACAGGATTCAGCCTGCCTGCACAGGATTCATCCTGCCTGCACAGGATTCAGCCTGCCTGCCTGCACAGGGTTCAGCCTGCCTGCACAGGATTCATCCTGCCTGCACAGGATTCAGCCTGCCTGCACAGGATTCAGCCTGCCTGCACAGGATTCAGCCTGCCTGCCCAGCTCCAGCAGCCCCAGGCCTCCAAAGCCTGCACTACACCCACAGGGAGGTTGTGCCCTGCAGGACACCCTGTGCTGCCTCTCCCAGGGCTCTGCTGGCCCTTTCTGCCTCAGTTTTTGCCACTCTGATTGTGCCCACAGCCCTCTGCAGCCCTGCTTTGCCCCAGTCCCCTGCACCCTTCCTCTTATTCTCAAGAGCAACGTTTCTAGCAGGACTCTGGGAATCCCAGCCAGGGAGACTGTGAATGTTTCAGACTTGTCATGTTCAAAAGCTTTATTTATGTCAAAAAAAAAACAACAACCCAGCCTAATTTAGTGCAGGGTTTGGTGACAAGCTCTGGTGACAAGGCCCAGTCTTTGCCAGGAAAAGGCTGATGAGGAAAAGCCTCTCCCCACCTTCCTGGGAGCTCAGTGACTGCAGGCTCTTCCTCAAGGGAATGTCATTGCCGGGTGTGAGCAGAGATGTTACCGTGACAGGGGTTTGATCTCCACAGAAATTTTTGAGTCTGCCTCGAACACAAGTGGTGATAAAACAAAACTTAACCTTTCCCACAGCAAAAGCCAAGTGGGCGCTTTTCAGAGCAGGAGCTGCTCCTGGCTCTACCTTGCTCTTTTTTTTTTCTAAAATGAAGCAAAGCTGGGGCACTGGGGACCAAGTTCTTAACTCTTACACCTCTCTTGGGGATTCAAAGCCAAGTTTTGGCAAGGCAGCACTAGAAAAAGCCACTAGCACCTCAAAAATCCCCATTTTACCTCAGTGCCAGCCCTGTCCCAGCTCCTCTCCACCCACAGCTGCCACCCTGCACAAAGCTGCACCCCCAAATTCTGGCAGGACCCTCTGCCCTTTCTTTGTGCTCCTCCTGCTATCATAGCGGTGACACTAATGAGCACACTCAGAGAGGGACCATGTGCCAATTAACAATTCCTCGTTAGCTTAATTAGGGGACACATGTTTTTAATCAGAGCTAAGAACTGAGAGGGATGGAGGAATTGATTTGGAGCTGTGCAAAGCGCCAGTGTCAGCGCAGGGAATTTAATTTGGCAGCTGTGGTCAAAGGAAGAGCAAAGGTCTCCACTGGCTTTGGCTGCTGGGCTCATGGAGGGCTGGAGGGAACATCCACATGGACAACATTCCACATCAACGCCAGGGACAGCCTGCCCTGGCTTTACAGGACTCTGGGAAATATAAAACCAGCACCACTGGTTTAATTCTTGGACTGGCATCACAAATGTGTCCTGCTAAAAGTCCCCCTTGCTACACACCTGAGCCAGGAGTCAAAGGATCAAAGCAGCAACACCTGAACCAGAGTTCTGGAAAAGGAGCTGCAGCTCCCCTTGCTTTTTCATCAGGGGATGTCCTGAGTCACAGCAGGAGAAGAGGAAACACAGGCCCTCCAAAAGGGCTTCATCACAAAAACTCAAGATGGGAAATTTCAGCCTCAAACCCAGGGAAATCCTGAGAGCTCTGTGCCTCTCCATCCCTGGATCAGCAGCTGTCATTCCCCCATTCACTGGAGCCCCAGCTTTCATTTAATAGTGTGACTGAACACATTCCCTTTGCCACCCCACCCTGACCTTGCCTTTGAAAGCTGGAACACCACGTTCTGCAGCATCTGCACAATGCAAGAAATGATGACATTTACCAGCAATCACAAACCCGGGAATGAAAGCCCCAAGGTCTCTGCAGCAGGAGCAGTATTTATGCAAGTGCTGAAACGAGAGGTTTCAGGCAACACAAACAAACACATTGAACAATTGGCAGCAGGGGCTGGACAAAGAGAGGTCACCTGTGATGGAGCTGGGTCAGCAGCTCTGAGCCTGTCCCCCACGCTGCCCCACCTGACTTCCACCCAACCCTCTGCTCACAGACCCCACTGCTGCCTCTTCACTGATGTGCTGGTTTAGCAGTGGTTGATTTTTAGGAAGGAGAAAGAAAATCACTTACAGAAATTATTTTCTTGAGAGAAGCTGCTGGGAGCTTCTTCTAACCCAGACAGCTGCTGGGGCAGGGGGAAAAAAAGTGTTCCGAAAGTTTCATTCTGATTTTTTTTTCTATTCTTTTATTTCTATTAATAAAGCTTTCTTCATAATCTTAACTTTTGAACCTGTTTTTACCCTTCTCCTAAACCATATCTCACAACAAAAAATAAATAAGTACACTGTTGAGTTTACCCAACTCGAAACCCACCATATAATTTAGTACATTAACTGAAAAATTCAAATTAATGAATCTAAACAACTACAGCTGAGCAGATGAAACAGCTTCCCCAAGTTTCAATCCACCTGGAAACCAGTCACACTCCAGACTTCCATGGCCTGGCCTGTGTGTGGCATTTCCACTCTCCACCAGAACCTGGCACCACTTACTGGCCACTGGAAATCACTGGGCAGCTTTTGGGCAGGAGAGGTTTAAGGAGCAGCTTTGGCCAACCCTGCCCCAGCTGTGCAGTTTGAACCCGCCCAAAAGCCCATTCCCATTCCAGACACGGAGCTGAGCAGTTCTGCTCTACAGAATCCACACTTTCCATCCATCAGGCTCTGGGGAACCACGAGTTTGAGCTCCTCCCATAGCACAGCCAGGCTGCAGGCAGGGCAGGCACTGCAAAACAAACCCTGGTGGCTTCCAAATCACCTCAGAGCTGTTTGTCACCAGCCTGTGCTGACCCTGTTAAAGCCTTGTTGTCTTAACAAATTTGGGATGTGTCCTCTGAGATGAGAGCGAGCTCACTGCTCACCAAACCTGTGTGAGGACAGATCTTGCTGCTCCCCTCAAATTGTGTTTTAATCAACTTTTCCCCACCCAAACACAATGGGGAGGTCAGGGTGGGGAACAGATGGATTCTCCAAGCTGGTAAAGTGGAAATGTTCAAGGAGGGAGATCAGCAGAAGCCAAGCCAGCTCTAATGGCTTTCATCTGTTACGTTTGCCTTCTCTCACTGATCTAATGCCCGTGTTTTTCTAAGAGAGGAGCTCAAGAACTTTTTTTTTTCCTTCCCAGATTTATGAGTAATACGCAGCAAATTGGGCAGATCACTCATGCAAACAGTAGCTCTCCAATTCTCAGCAACATTCATCTCCAATAAAAATGGCATGCGGAATTTTTCAGAAATGTCTCAGCCCAGCTATTGATTTCACCTCTAGAGGAGCAATTAGAAGATATATTTGTGATGTCAATGCTGGTGTTAATGAAACATCTCTTTCCCTACTCAATATTCTGCTTAGTTTCTTGGATACAGAACCTGAAGGAAGTTAAAAATCATGCTGCAGGACGAGCTGGTGAGGGACTACAAAACACAAAAAGGGTTCAATTCAGACCATGAGGCCCAGAAGTCAAGGGCCAAATGAGTCCATAAAAGCAGGTGGAGGACAAACAATGCACTGGGGGAAGCCAGAGAAAATTATTCCTAATTTTGAGGCCTGAATGGTAGCTGAGTCTTCTGGGCAATACCAGGGATGGTCAGTAGGACACCAGGCTGAGGGGCTTGGAAAGGAGCTGAAGCTCACTGGGAAAAGGACAAAGAGAAATAGAGTAATTCTTATGAAGAATTAAAATAGTTTAAATATTTATAGAATATGAAATAATTACTGAAAAGATTAAGAAAAAGAGGGAAATGGTTAAACAAATAAAATGTCTACAAACAAACATGTTTCTCAATGAAATAAAAAGGATTATGGCAAAGCTTGCCTGTGGAAATTGATAAAAAGCCTTATTCCAAATTTTCCCTCGATCCATTAAGAGCCAGCCATGTGGAGAAATTATTAGTAGCTGTAATATCTCAACCTGTATTTTTAATCAGTCATTCAAATTAATGCAAAACAGATGGAATGGACCACATTTTCCTAAATCACACACATTAAAATATGTAACGGAAGTTTTTGAGCTTGGAACCTAAAATGTGCTGCAGCCACAGTCCCAAATCCTGAGTTCCCTACCCAAATGTCCAAAAGAAGGAGCACGTGCAGCAGGGTCAGAGAAACAAAAAATCCTAAAATGGTTTGGGTGGGAAGTGACTGAAAGATCACCAAATTCCAGCCCCCCACATGGGAGTCCTTGTGCTGGGTACAAATGGGGTCCCTGTGCTGGGTACAATTTGGGGTCTCTGCACCCCTGGGATCTCTGTGCTGGGTATAATTGGGGTCCCTGTGCTGGGTACAACTGGGATCTCTGTACTGGGTACAACTGGGATCTCTGTACTGGGTACAACTGGGATATCTGTGCTGGGTACAACTGGGATCTCTGTACTGGGTACAACTGGGATCTCTGTACTGGGTACAACTGGGATATCTGTGCTGGGTACAGTCTGGGCTCCCTGCAGCAGGGTTTCTTTGCTGAGTACAATTTGGGGTCTCTCTTCTGGGTACATTTTGGGGTGCCTGTGCTGGGTACAATCTGGGCTCCCTGCAGCCCTGGGGTCCCTCGCTCCCAGAGCCAGCAGCAGCCCCAGTGGCAGCGGGAGCAGATGGAGCACCAGGACAAACACAGCTCCTCACAGAGTCTGGCAGCGCCTGGGGAAGGCGTGAAGGGAGTGCTGGGGCTGGGAGAGCTGGGAATGGGAGAGATGGGGATGGGAGAGATGGGGATGGGAGAGATGGGGATGGGAGAGCTGGGACTGGGAGAGATGGGGCTGGGAGAGCTGGGGCTGGGAGAGCTGGGACTGGGAGAACTGGGACTGGGAGAGCGGGGAATGGGAGAGCTGGGGATGGGAGAGATGGGGATGGGAGAGCTGGGGATGGGAGAGCTGGGGATGGGAGTGCTGGGGACGGGAGAGCTGGGGCTGGGAGAGCTGGAGCTGGGAGAGCAGA